>CAIGRN010113726.1:0-11318 GCA_903798345.1 Fraxinus anomala | reverse complement strand
ATCAAATACATTATAAGATTTTTAAATATAAATATGTATTTTCTTGTGATGAACAAAACATTAATAAAATGACTATTCTAAATCAAATATGAAAATGATTAGCAAAATATTAATGAAGAAATATTTTTTTAAACGTAAATCGGCATTGTCTCAAGTCAAGTATGAATCATTCAAAAATCAAGACAAAATATTCGATTTGTACAGGGGTTGATTGTGCCCCCCTAACCTAAAATGTTTGCGTCCGCCCCTGGCAGGAAATGCAAAATAGTTATCTCAGTTGAATTAATATGGTAAAAAAAATATAGAAAACAAACGGATTTGCTCAGCCTAGTCAAACTTGGTATGTACTTACCCCAGAAAGAAGAAATAAATGAGCATGTGATCGTAAATATGAGGATTCAGATAAGTTACATATATAAGTAGCCTCAAAAGAAGGCAAGGCCGGGGAAAACAGTTTGCTAGAAAACCTTAATGCATAAACTAAGACAAGTTTTGTTAAGTTAACCTTGGTAACTAATATGAAATGAAAAATGCATAAAAGAAGTTTAGATCTAAACTTCAATTCAAAAGCATCCTAACAAATTACAATCCTAAAAACATATTTTTATCAATTGGTACGTCTGAAGTCTATATAAACTGCTTATTCTAATCAGATATCTTGGAGTATAATTTTTCAATATGAAGAATGATTAAATTTTGGAATTCCAAAAGCTAATTGCTTTATTAAAATAAAGAACATTCACTATTAATAATTTAAGTTGAAATACAAAAATTTCATGTAATTGCTCGTTACTGCTGAAAGGTTCTTTACCCTCAAAGTTACAGACAAGAGCCATTGAATATTTTTAGAGCTAAAGCATCAACATCTGCAGTGGTTAAAATATCATCTATATTTTTATTGATTTCCTTAACCTACTCGAAAGTATGATAAAAATAAATCCAAACATTAAACAGGGACACAAAAAAATTATTTCAGTGTGTGCAGCATCACCTCAGATCATTGAAAAAGAAAGAACATCAACCACCATTGCATATAACATAGCAAGTCAATTGAATCACCTCATCATAACTTTTTCCTTGAAGCCTAGCTCTTTCCTGCCTTTCAAGCTTCAGCCGTCTAAATAATCGCTGCTCAATGTGATCGCTCAAAATTGTTCTAGGCAAATCTTTTGCCCCAAGAACAGCACTCTGCGGTAATGGCATACGTTCTCCTCTTTCAACTTCCTCTATGTAACAATTTGGACAAGTGTACTCAGCTTGTCCACCGTCATTCCTTCTGCCATTAAATAATGCACATATTTGATGTTGCCAAGCTTCACACTTATCACATTGTACCCACTGCAATGAAAAGAGAGAGTCAATATCTTAGGCTACCATTTTCATGGGCATAAAAACTATTTTAGTAGGTGGATATGACATACCCATTCTTCTGTTTCCTCATCATTTTTCTTCTTCTCCATCCTTGCCTTTGGCATAGCAGTTGCATCAACTACAATGGTATCCCCACGGGCCTCATTATAGCACGGAATGCAGAAGTAATGGCGAGTATCACCCGCTGCAATCGTATAGTACATCGCATTTCTTTTAATGCGAGCACCACAAGGTGTACAATATATTGGTGGAGGTTCAAAGGTAAGCTTCTCAACTGCACACAACTGGCAAGAATTTTCACTCATTGAACGCTCCATTGCTTGATTTTTTTCTGCTTTTGCTTTGCTCTGTAAAAGAAAATGAAAAATTAGAATCCATTAGCAGAGAATTACTAATCACACCCATGTAGGGCATATGATAAGGAATTAAACTCCTTGAAGAGGTTGCTGAAGATATATTGGTGAGATCAAATCCAGGAATTGCTATATCCCATCCCCAATAAAATAAACAAAAAAACTAAATAAATAAATTTGTAAAAAAAGAAACAAAAGAAAAGAGAACCCACCAAAATAAAACAATATGGGCACTGCTCAGCATTTATAAGAAGTGGATAACTATCTGTATTAGACTACATAACTTGCTCAACAAGTTCCTGATTCAATTTCAATCAACCAACTAATTTGTGTTGCCACCAATGTGCATGAGATGGACTGCGTAAGAAATGGAGTCAATCCCTTATTTAATTCATTCCATAGACCACAGAAAAGTGAAATGTTCTTAGTGATGTGTAGAAGAGAAACTTGCTAGATTATAACTACACCAAGACAGAAGGGGACAATGACGTAAATTTTTTTTTTTTTTAAACTATACGAAAATAATGCTTCATAACATAAAATTTTCATTTAGATTACCATTCGATAAAATGTCCAGCTCCGAAGAAAAAATAACACGTGCTTGTCAGTCTTCTAACTTCTCATTTCTTTGGTAATTTAATTAAATATAATTTTACATTGTACAATTGTGACATTTTTTCTTGAAGAAAGATGGTTTTACATGTTAGCAGTATTTCCAGCAAACATCTAAGCACATAAAGATCTTTCCAGCAATTAGTGAAATGCAGAAATGCAGTGTATGTTCATGTTACAGCAATATTATGATTGAGAATATCAAGATATCTAATTGCCTCGTCAATAAGGTACACAAACAGGTAAATAGACCGACCTGTCCAACCCACTGTCTCAGACCTCTAATGTGCTCCCGAACTTGTTCAGGGGTGAACAGCTCCGTCATCGAGACTCCCTTTATGGTCGGCTTCCCAGACTTCGATACATTTTCAGCAGGTAATGATGTATTTACTTGTTTATCCTGGTCCAATTCCTTCTCAATTTTAATGCCCTCCTTAATATCAAATCCAGCAGCATTTTCCTGTATGATTTGATCATCATCAGGCCTTTGGATGTAGATATTGTCAAAACTATCCTCTTTGATCTCAACACTCTTTGAACTGCCTTGTCCAACACTTGTAGGAAGCTCAATCTTTACTTCTGTAACTTCAGGTTTTGTTGGCATACGAGAGTCATGGTGTTGTTCAGCATGTTGTGCATTTGGAAGGGGATGAGTTTCATTTGTTGCAGCATCTGGTAGGACAGAACTTTCACTTTCAGACAATAGAGATCGGGAGGCTGGTTCATTCTTCATGCGTTTAATAGAAGGCAGTAAATCTTCTAGAGTTTCATCTATTGTTGGGTTTGTCTTCGGAGTCAACCTACCAGCAATTTCAGCAGTATCGAAGGAATTACTGGATCCATTGACTGAATTTGGTAGACCAGAATTGATATCAGAACAAGCAAATGCCTTTAGCTGTGCCTGCACAAAATTCTTAACAGGAACACAAACAGGGCAACTTGCATCCCTACAGCACCTGTGATGATTGATTAAAACCTTTGTGGCGCGGCAACGTGGATATGTACACTGAAATATGTTGCATCTTTCAATATGTTTCAACAGATTTTGTGCTGTTAAGCAATTCGGATCTTGGCATTTCCCTTCTGGAGCCGGGCATCGACGAGCATGGCGTAAAAACAAAAGCCATCTCTGTTGATTCTTGAACTCCCGTTCACGATTAAGGTTATTGGATCTACATACAGTGCCACTTACATTTGGTGGTTCTGTTGATTTGGTAGCATCAGATTGACCAATCATTGATTCCTCTGAAGATAAATTGTTTTGCTGAGCTACATTTTGCCCAGCTATAGCCTGACGAGACTCCCCATGCACATTTTGATCATGCGGGAGTCTCCCCAATATATGAGACCCATCTTGAGAGTTGGGATACCATTGACCTTGCAGGGCTGTATCTTGTTGGATGCCACCAGAAATGCCTCTTAAATCACTTTCTGGGTTAGCAGCAAACTGATTAGGATGCATCAAATGTTGCATCTGATCCGAAGTTTGAGTTAGTGATGAAGAAGCATCCTGTAAGCGCAAAGGATGTGAGAGCAACTGAGTACCTCTAGAATGGTCTTCCATAGGGTTCTGTGGTAATTGAGTCTGCATATCAGAAAACTGGAATGGCTCGGGGACTTGGAAGTGCAGACCTTCATCACGATGCTCTATCTCAGGCTTCCCTTCAGAAATTGTATTAGATAACAACTGAGACTGGGCAGAAAAATCATTTTTCAACAAGAGCTGGTGCTGTTGACTTTGCTGCTTTTTCTGGAGTTGATGCTGAACAAGTTGATGGCGCTGGAATTGATGAGACGACTGATGAAACTGTTGGTGTTGATGGGAATTTACAAGATTATCTCTACCTGAGTATTGTGATTGAAAGTTCATCTTTTCTGATTGGTCAATTAATTGAGGCTTCATATTTGTTACCTGTTGAGTAGAGTGAATATTCGAATGCTTGGTCATCAAAGGAGAGTTTGTTTTCGGCATGGACTGCAAGGATACATCATTCATGCTCTGATTGATCACCACTGGTGGAGCATACAAGTTTCCAGGCCCAGCAGCACCAATTCCATGCTCATCACCTGTCAAGTGGGCTATTTGCAGTGAGAATACAAGTAAAAGACAACTGAAGATCAATTTCTAATTCTTTTTCCAAAACCACAAATATCAAAATACTTTGAATACACTTTGAAAGAGAGCGAGAGCGAGAGAGAGAGAGATAGAGTACCATGCATTACAATTCGTTGATGTTGATCAAAATGTTGTTGCAAGGGTTTTGGGGAATTGCCATACAATGTTCCTGTTAAATAGCCCTCAGAAGCTCCTGTGTCATTCATCATATTGTTTCCCATCATCCCTAATCCACCATTTAAGGGCCCATTTGGTAATCCATAGGACTTTTGCTGCAAGTTAGACCTAATACCACCACCTAAATGGCCACCAATATTATGCAACATACGACTGTTTTGACCTCCAACATGCTGCTTTTGCTGCATGGGCTGTGATAAAATTGTAGATTCGCCAGTTTGAAATGCGCCAATATTATTACAGGATTCCATATTCATGAAAGACTGATTATTAGCATTACTATTTACATCATGATTACTAGAGTTATTAAGTCCAGGAGTAGGAATCATTTGGCTTGCCATTCTCTGTACACCTGTAGATGTCATCATATTATTTCCACCAGAATTGGTCGAAATAGAAGATGGCAGTTGATATCCACCAGATAATGGTCCTGCAAGAAATATTCGGTCAGACAGGAAGGAAAGACAAATTAATAGCTTCTCATTTCGATTGATCACAAGACTTGTAAGTACCATCAGAGGAAGTAAATGAACCACCATACACGCTTCCGGAGAGCCCATTTCCAGTTGGCAAGAAGCCTCCAGAATTGACGCTGGATGATGGAATATTAGAATTATTGTTGGCAATAACCGAACTATCAAAAGATGATGTTCCTATCAGGCTTGAATTCTCTGTTTGCATCAATCCAGGAGTTGGAATCATTGTTCCAATGGAAGCTGAAGTATTAGCATGTGAAAATTGCTGGTTTTTATTACTCATGGGCAATCGTTTAGTTAGAAAATGTAGACGACTTTCCAAGGTTGCCAGATTTAGATACTCGTCCTATAACACAAGAAATAGAAGATAAGACATTAGAATATTTACACAGTTGGAAATTATTTATTTCACTAGTGTAAGAATCTTTTCGTGATACTTTTTAACAAGCCAACAGATTTTCCTAATCCATTATTGTAAGAAAGAATGGAAGTCATATTGAAAGTTCAAACTCAATTCAAACAGCATAAAGAATATATACTCAGAAAGACCATTTCATGTCGTAAACAAATATTGAACTATGACAAACCTTTGAACTGGCACTCTTAACTAGACCTTCTTCTAGACGTCTTACTAAATCCATCATTTTCTTAACAGGCACTTCATGAGAATGCTGCCACCGCTGGTTGAGAAATTCAAGGCTGTATAATAGAAATGTCAAAACTTTCAATCGAAGTTCATTATGTATAAAATCACAAATACATGAGCACCTACATGTTTGTGACATGGTCCGGGAAGTAAATTTTACAACCTTACAAAGGGTAATAGAAGAAAGTGACCAATTAAAAAATGTTCACCAGATGTGAGGAGAAAGAATATGATAGGAGATGGCAAATTATGCTGTCAAAACAATGGTATAGAACTCATGCTGAAATTCTGCAATCAAATGATCGCAGTATAATCTTTTATTCAATTAAAGCTGCAAAATGAAACTAGAGATGGTTGCATATAACCCAACAACATTATTTCATTCTATCACCTGGAGACTGGCATGTGGATAAAGGGGAAAAATGTCAACAAAATGAACTTTCCATAAACAGAAGAGAAATCATATGAATTAATGGGGTCGAGTGCAACAAAAGAAAAAATATAACTTTTTAGCTCAAAATATCAGTTAATTGGCCACTGTAAACCATCGATACTTCTTACAAAAATCATAAACATTAAAGAACATTACATGGATTTGTTTTCTTAACATTGCATTGCATATTTTCTACAATTACTCACCACAATGCACGAAAGGAGCCAACTCATTTTCTCTATGCCAAAACACGAACCATTGTCCATATGCTGAAGATAAAAGGCCAGGTCCACTCAAATACTAAAAGAATCTAGAAAAGCTGGATGACCACACTCCACCCAGTTTAAAGAAATCAAATTATTTTTTGGGTATAGTGATGTCTTTTGCAACATTCAGTTGCACATATTTTAGACGAAAATAACTGAAGATGTTTTCCCAATGCAAAAATACCATTTGAGACTTAAGTCTCACAGAAACCTGCAAATCAAATTACATAGCACATGCCTGCTTAAACTCCTACTGCCATCAAAACTTGTGTTTTTTCATTGTTTTATTTTAAGTTCTTAACATATATCCAAACTTTGAGAACACCATCCTATTACAATCTATTATAGAACATAATTACCAAGGGCAGAGGAGGGGGATTCGAGTATGTTCAATAGTGGAACAAAAGCTCATTCAAGGAACTTGAATATAATAATGATAAATTTAAAGTTTGGTTAGTATATGGAATTTCTCAGCAGCAGAACATGAATCCCATGTTCCATCTTTTTTAATGTTCCTAGGTAAAACAAAACTGACATGAAACCAAGACCAAGGTGTAATTCAAGTGGTAAGAGGGAAGTCTTACCAGGTATTAACTTGGGTTCGAGTCTCCTTTTTGGAAGGGAGGGGGAGAATTTCAAATTAAAAAAAAATGACATATGAAACCATCATTGAATAAGACCCAGAACAATGGAACCAGTATCACTACAAAGACTTCGTGCCAAGCAGATCGTGAAGGCTATTATATAACTATCTGCCTCGTCAACCCCATCATGCTTATCATCCAGTTCAATTAGATAAAAATAAATAAAACAACAAGAAAAAGTACATCTCTGAATGACATAAATAACTGGAGTTTACATCTTTTCTGCCATATGTCTGCGTTCTTTTGCAAATTCAGGGTCCATATATGGGACATTACGATGGATATTTGGATTTTGCATCTGGCCATGTAAAGAATTTCCATTTTGCTGTGCCATCCCAGGCACTGAAGTACCAGCTTGATTCAATGCCTGTCCAGAGATCTGGCCCGAAAGGTGGTGCGCTTGTAAGTTCATCTTTGCCTAGGCTGATAAATTTGTCCTTCATAACACAAATAACCAGAGTTCCAACATTTAGATAAACAAAAAAAAATAAGCCAGTTGGAATAATGCCTCACTAATCAGTCATGTTTCGTAAGTAATGCCACCCGTATTGTTTGATCAGGGGACCTGCAGTGGGAAAAGATGGGTCATGACCAAATGAACAAGCATTCAGAAAGGATAATCTCATAAAAAAAATTTAATCAAATAGCTAGTGATGCTACATTGCAAATTTGGAACAGTCTCTCCTGTTCACATTGTTTATGCGCACAGCCCACAACTAATTTACTGTTCCCATATCTAGTCCATTTGAAAGTTCGATGTGTTTTTCGGCAAGATGCCAATCTCATTCTCCATAGATAGCTTTCTTAAATTTTTTTCCTTTATGGGAAATAGATGCTTTCATCACTAATCAGACTTGTTCACGTGTTTCAGAAATACTGTTCGTATGCTATCCTGAATGCTTTTTAAAGTTTTTTATCATGTCTTTAAATATTGCCTGACATCAAATTGAATGTTCCTAAAGAAAATAACAATTTTACATTTATGTAGCTAAAAATAATGAGTTAAGAAAGCCAGCAACGAATCAACTGAAGTTGGTGAATTACTGTTTCCATAACACAATGGAAGACCTTGACAGAAGTCTCAAAATCATCTAATCCAATTATAGTTGGAAATATTTGTCTTTCCTGGGTAAATTATTTGACATATGCTTAATGAAACATCAAACAAGTCACAGCCTCCTTTGCCTAAGAAGGATCAGGAAATGTCATCTATGGTTAAAAGTTATGTTTTTCTTGGCTTAAGATGCACAGAGAGAGGCATCTTGAAAGGTGATAACATAGAGCATTTTTGGGTGTGGCTTTTTGGTGCTTATAAGCAGGAGAGAGAAAAAGTATGCTCTCTCCTGCTTATAAGAACCAAATAAGCCTCACCAAAACATCTTCTTAAGGAGGAGAAGAAAGCTTCTTTCTTTAGTTCTTTTCTTCTTCCGTACAAGGAAGAAGGGAAAGCACAAGCCATTATTCATAAACTATTGTGCAAGAGTCTGCACCTTCTTTCACTCTTCCAACAAGACTTAGGTGATGCATGCTACCGAAAGAAGCATTGTTTTCCTTCACTAAAGTTTTTAAAGAAAGCGGGAGACCAAGGGTTTCTGTATAAGTACCTTGGGTACGGACAGGGTGATTTGGGATCAGAAGAATGACAGGTGGGCTTCGGCACACAGGAGGAGGAGAACTAAATGCAACTTCTTTTATTCCTCTTTCCCTTAGGTATCAATCTCTTTCCCTTCATGATTTCATCCCCATATTTTATTCTGATTTTTTTATGGTAGGTATATATATTTATCTTTTACTAAAAAATTCATATAATTTGTCAAAAAGAAACATTTTAACTTGTTGAAAATATACCCAGAAAGCACATAAATTTCACTTGACCATAATTCAACTTGAAGATTTTCAGCTATGCATTACATAACATGTGGTTGGATCATATAGCTATATTGCGATTCATAGTGGCTTCAGAAATTCAAGCAGTCAACAAGAGTTTAGGCATACACACAAAAAAATAAAAAGGTCCCTTTTGAATGCTCCTAAAAATCAAAATAATGCTATCTAGCATTAGTGGTGCTACAACACTAGTCTAAGTGACGCTATGTGATAGACCTGGTGAAAGGTACAATTAAGTGAAACATTTAGTACCTTTTCATTTAATGCCTAAGTAGTATCACCTAGACTCAGTGTTTTTAACATCAGTTATGCTAAATATCAAGAGGCAATCTATCTTTTCATTTTTAAGCCTCCAGAAGATTTTCTCAAAATTCCCATTTTACCAAGCTTTCTTTCAATTTACGATGTACATCATTCACAGCTCAACAGTCAAATTAAGGATTACACAATTGAAAGAGTATGAAAAGATGCAATGGTCTCATTATGTAACAAATTCAATTAGGCAAATAAAATTCTTTACAAAAATCCGAACTTTCAACTTATCCACATTAAAGAAAATAGGAAATCGAAAATATTGAAGCACTTAATTTCCGTAGCATGCAATTACACGTGGAAGCCAATTGGGTTAGTATAAAAACAACATCAGATGAATTTGGAAATGCCAGGTTTCATCAAATTGGGGGGAATCAGAATAGGACAGGAATTCTGATTAAATGCACGCTGTATTTTCGATTGAAATTAATAATTAGTTAACAATTAAAATTTTAAATTCAGTGACTTACCAAAAATATAAATACGGCCAAAACTGATAGCGCGATAAACAGGTGCCAATCGAAACAGAAAAGGGAAAAAAATAAAAATAAAAAATCTAACAGAATCGAGCTGTGAGCTTGAGCTAATGTTAAAGCTTCATCGGCGAAGACAGGTCTCGGCGAAGAGCGGCGATTCCGGGAAGAAAAGGACCGATTTAGATATGGGTATTTTATTTTAGTTTTTTTTATTGCCTCTGAATTAAGACAATCATTTTCAATTTGACCCTCATAGAATTAATAATCTATCGATTGAGGCCTTGAGATTAAGCAAAGGAGCATTATTAAAATAAATTAAACACGTATCAATTTATTAGAACATGAATCCGAATGGTGTTAAATATTCATTGCAACATCACATAAATTTATCAAACCTCATACACAATCTCACTATGAGATTAATGATATGTGTTGTGTGCATACTGACCGAGGCTCGATGACCCAAAAGATAAAGAAATGATCGAAGCCCATTTGGCCGAGGGTCATTGCTGAAGCCCAATGTATTTCCGAGGTCCATCAATACCAAAGTACATATTACCAAAAGACCTCAAATGCCGAGGCCCAAATGAAAGTAGAAGTATTGGAGCATCCATCAAACCGAAGCTCCAAAGCCCATGCCTCAAGACGTTGCTCAATAAGGTAGTATCCGATGTTCAACCAATGATGACCTACATTGGAAAATCTTAAAGTACCAAAGATCTTCTTGGAATGATTGATTGGACAGTTGCAATGAATGAAAATGTTAGTCATATTAATACAGGGCATGGGTTGGCAGCCCTCTTCAAAAGCATTAAAGGCGTCCCAAAGCTAAAACAGTCTGAAATTATGCATGTGAGATGATGTGTTAGTCAAGAAGATGAGGCCACGTGTCCCCCATTCAATGGTCATTATTGTACATGTAATACTATAAATAAACCCTATTAGTGTTATAGAAAGGGTTAAAAAAAGGAGAGGGAAAAGGAAAATGAAAAATGAAGAAAAACACAAATATACTCTCTCTTTTCAATACTACTAGTTGAGTACGTAATAGCGTAGGTATTTAAAAAGATATTTATGTCAAACATTAGTTTCATAAAATTTGGTTATAATTTGCTAAATGTTTCGAGGCAATATTAAATATGAAGATGAAAAAAATCACACATACAGTTATCGAAGAAATCGAGGCTCGCCTTCCACCACAACCTCTAGTTATCGAAAAATATCTGCTCACCAATTCCCGATAGAACAGTCATTTAAAGAACAGAGAAAAAAACTCAAAATAAATAACTAATAAACCCAAAAAATTGAAAAAACTAATCAAACGTAAATAAAAAAAGGCTTAACCGAGTCGAGCCGAGCCATAAAGTCATTTTTATATTTTAATTTAATCAACAATATATTTATTATCACATTTTAATTTTTTTTTTATTTTGAAATCGATTCAAATGAATATTCATACGTGAAATATCGAATCGAACAGAAAATTACAAGAAAATAAAGTTTGAAAAAAGGACATTGAAATGCGGTTGTGATTGAAAAGAAACATAAA
>CAIGRN010113711.1:0-15198 GCA_903798345.1 Fraxinus anomala | reverse complement strand
TATATATCTCTCTCTCTCTCTCTCTCTCTCTCTCTCTCTCTCTCTCTCTCTCTTTCTCTCTCTCTATATATATATATATATATATATATATATATACACACACACACACAATGCAATACATACTGCATTGGATATCATACACAAGTGTGTTTTTTTTTTTTTTGGCTGCTTCTGATCAATCTGCCAAAGTTCGATTTTGATCAGGTTACAGCAGCAGTATAAGTATTGTATGTTCCAATTTTGATTGCAATATCTCTGCTGGTTACATTAATGACATGTTAGGTAGGAAGGATTGGGTAGTCCTGTACCCTATTAAATTAGAAATAAGCCAAATTTTGTTCATTGCCCATCATTCCAATGGTGTGTAACAAACGTGGAGGAAGAGATTTAGGAATATGAATAATTAAAGTAAGAGTATATACCTGATTGAGATGGATAAGTTTCAATAAGCTAGGGTGAGATGTCAGGCCACCGTTTAGCCTTCGGGCTTTCGCCTCAGGTTATAATATGGCAGTAGCCGTAATGCCTAGTGAGCATCGAATATGGAGAGAAATGGGCATACAGTTAACTGGACGAAATTTTACCTTAATTAATTGCTTCGTTTGTTATACTGGAAACTATGGAGTTGCCGTGCTTGTTGAATGGCATTGTTTTTCCAAACAATGACTTGCAAAGATTCCTAGAGTTAGGATTTCCACTCTTTCCTATTTTGTCTTTTTGCCTCTTTCTGCGTGCCTTAATGAGTGCAGTGAATTTTATAGTTATTCGATAGACTACTTGTGCTCTTCAATTGTTATAGTAAATTTGTTATGTTCCACTTTAATTTGATTTTTATGTGTTACTGTTCAGTCGGGCAATTTTCTAATCAGGAAAAACTCTCCAATTTGTTGATAAGATGATAAACTTATCCATTAAAAACCGAGATCAAACAACCGCTGAGTCACTGGTGACTTCTTTTGGCAGTCGCTCCACCAGACAGCAACAGTATATGCTTTCCAAGGAGATGGAATCTGCAGATGAATATTATTTCGATGTGAAGAAGTCTGAGTCTCAGTTCCATAAACAGGATTCCTTTTCAACTCTTTCTATTGGTCAATCTCATTATGAAGCTTCTGCGGTGGAAAGAGCCAAGTCTTACATGCAAAATATTGCATGTCAGGCAGGTAATGCTTGTGATAAAATTGATGCTGTATCCCAGTTTACGGTTTATCTACGAAGAGAAGGAAAAAAGTGAATTTATTATTCATTACGACCCCCTTATTTGGATTTTATGGGTTTACAAAATGGAAACTATTGTGCCTTGCACGACCTTCGTCCTGTGTGGGTCCTTCAAACTGCAAAGAATGCTGATACATCCATATCCATCCCCATGTTATGGAGGAAAATTAGTGTTATCCTTCATTTTTTCCACAGTTTTTTGTTTCCACGAATGAGATTTGCTGTTATAACATGCTTCTTTGTGTTTGTAGTAAAGGTTAGAGGCCTCAAAAGTAATGCCATTAATCTAACATCTTCCTTTGATATATGTATGTTCTTGATATGGCACGCCACTCCCCATGTCTTGTGTTGTTTTCAATTACCATGCACTGGCTCCACCAACTCAAAAATACTCGTATCATGCTAGAACATGGAAAGTCTCTATCTTAAAACAAGTTGGAATATTGAGCTTTGCACGGTACTGATGTATGATTGTCTATGGCTTACCCTATGTTATCTTGCATTTTCTTGCACCTAGATTGCCATGAACCTCACAAGATGAAAGGGGAGGGTTTCATCAATCCATCTCGTCTGTATGGAAATGCTGATCACATCGCTCATCAAGTTCAATCGGATCAAAATCAGTCAATGGTTAGCTTCTGACCTGTCACCATTCGTATTGAACATTCTACCTTTCATGAGAAAGAAAGCTGATTCTGAGTTTTAAAAGTTTCATCCAACACTATTTTCTTGCAGGCTCACATATCCTTTCCTTTGTCTGAATCTTACTTCGGCCAGCTCGTGGTTGCTTATAGCCCAAATGCTGTCGTAAGTACTGTCTGTCTAAAAAGTTATTTCTCTTATGAGACATATTGCACATCTCACCATGAAGTTTAATTGGAAGTATTTGGAATTTTATCAGCTATATCCTCACATGGAGGGGATCAAATCTGCAAGAGTTGCTCTTCCTCTTGATTGTACAGAAGGCATGCCCATTTATGTCAATGCAAAACAACACCATGCCATCCTTAGACGTCGACAAATCCGAGCCAAGCTTGAGGCTCAGAATAAGCTGGCCAAATCAAGAAAGGTAATTGTAACTTTTGATCTTCATTTTATTGCTCTCATAAAATTACATGTTTCTGTGCTATTAATTGATTTGTCTTTCCCTGTTGTAGCCATATCTTCACGAGTCTCGACATCTTCATGCATTAAAGAGGGCTAGGAGTTCCGGAGGGCGCTTTTTAAACACAAAGAATACACAAAAATTGAGGCCTTCACCCCACACTTTTCATAAAAACCTCTCTGAACAACAGTTCAGAGAAGACATATCAGAAGCTGATATTCAGAACTCAGAAGGCAGAAGTTGGGGTGCCTCACCTGCTAACTCTGATGTCTCGAGCATCCTCAACAAGCACAATGTTTTCCGACCACCCAATGACAGGCTTCAGTTATTTATTGATAAATGTGAACCAATCAGCACTGCAACTTGAGTTTGCACTCTGATGGAAAATCGGCAGTTCATCCTTGGCTATATTTACTGCTTTTGTAGGACTCATATCTTCGAATTTGAATAACAGGGACTTCATCCTTGGCTTTGTTATTTCGGCAGCTCATCCATAGAGTTTGCAATAAACAGAAAATTTGAACTAGTTATCCGTGTGAAATTATTGGACTATGCTTTCCGATTCAATTTGGAATATAAATGATCTTGTTCTGTTTCCATGATTTTGGTAGGTACTGAAATTCCAAGTATTCTATTACTGCCTTATCTATCCTATTCATTCTATTGTGTTTTATGGGAAAAATCATTCCCATCTAATTTCTAAATGTCCATCATGTCCTATTCCAACCCCATCTCTCTCTCTCTCTCTCTCTCTCATGAAAAGGATTCTGATATTGCTAAAAATTGAGCCTTGCAAATATGAAAATCTAGCTCGAGGTTAGTTCTCGAACTCCTCTAGTGTTCGCTCTCGTCTTCGGTGGCCGCAAAAAAGGCAACAAGGAATATCTTGAAGGCTGTCTGATGATTAAACTAGAAATAGGGGCAGGACATATATGCTTATATGTAAATTGAGGATGAGTTATTGTACCTCTTTGTTTGCTCATTGGACATTATATAAGAGACTTGTGGCTGATCCAAACTTGCTAACCCCCAGTACATTTTTTACACTTTGAGCTCATCGCTTCCCGTTGAGTTATACTATTTGTAAGCACTACTTATAAACATAGTGTGGGATAATTGCACTCTCCTATAAAATTGGGAGATGTTTTAATTCATCCAAAAATGTGGCAGTGATGCCACTGCGACATTAAATGCTGATCATCAGCACTGCTGCTGATGAATAGTATTATTCCTCCCCGTTGGCTGATAAAAAGTGATGTTCTTACGCATCAACAATGTATGGGAGAACAGCATGCACGGACTGTTTACTCAAAGGTTTTTGACTCCTCAAATGCATTAGGGACATGCAGGTGTACGCGGAAGGTCTGTCAATGACCTCTCTACAAACACTGAAAATATTCTCTTCAACTGAATTAAGGCCAGTGCATGGCCAGCTCCCATAGTTTTGATGAGCTGTATGTACAAGGCCCTGGAACAAATTCGATAATGTATGATTGACAATTTTCGTGTAGACAAGTTGCATCCGGTAATCTGAACTGAGGATGGGTTTCTGGAGAGAAAACCGAGGCAACTGGCCTGCCCCTCTTCTATTACATTAGTGAAAAATCCATTGTGTTCGACTAGTAGTGATCGATCCACACCCTACCTTAGTACCCGGATGCAGATTACATAAGACAAAACCGTGGAAATTGTATTCCTTTCTGCATGTAGCCACCCAGATCTGTTTTTTCTGAAGATTCTCATAAAATGCCAAGAATAGGTTGTATGATTTGTGTCTACAAATTCAAGGCTGGGATAGCTGGCATCAGAATTTAAAACGACAGTCAGACTAAACAAGCACAGATTTCTTACAATGGCTGATTTAATATCCCAGCTACACATTAAATGAGATCTTGCATTATCGGCAATTCTGTTATGCCATTTGGGACTGCATATAAGATTGAATTGTTGAAAGAACAAATAATCTACATATATAAGGGTAACAATGGATTTAACCAGAGGCCAAAAGTTAACAAGCATTCCTACATTTATACAAATTTTACAAAGGTTTACAATTAAAAGCATGTCAACACGGACAAGTATAGATAAGCTACTCGTACAAGGTATGGAAATACACAATGTTTGCTCTACCTGCTCCACTCTTCCTTTGCTCAATGTTAATAGAACTCATGAAGCAAAAGGTTCTTGATTCTTAGTCGATAATCGTTTGAGAAACTCATAAGTAGTGATCATCGTCGTTGCAGACATTGCCATTGAAGCCCATCTAGGACCTAATCCTCTGTAACAGGCACCCAATCCACCTTCCTTCAACAAGTTCCTCCCAATCTGTAAAATTGTTGGTGGCTTAGCACGTGCACTATCTTCCCCATCCAAAACCTGCAACCTCGTCTTAATTGTATCGAGGGGCATTGTTACCAAAGCCGATACACCACTAGCCATTGAAGCGCTGAGTCCCTGAACCACCACCAGCGCCTTTCCGTCTGGCCTATAACCACCATTGCCATTTGCGTCCTTTTTACAGAAATAACAACCAACACAGCCCCAAATCACTCTATGCGCGACAGAGTATGATGCCCACCACACAGCATTAGATGGCGCATAAGTCAATATTGATATTCCAAATCCCCTATACAATCCTCTCACTCCATCGGCGTATATGATCTTTCTAAAAGCATCAATCCCACCATTGTATTTTTGTAAGCCAACAGCACTCGCCGTTGAATTACAACCACCTCCTTGGACCATCAGTCTCTGGCTCACAACATCAATAGGTGTCCAAACCAATTGTGCAGCCATGGCTGCACTTAGCCCTGCAGCAGCATTAGCAACAGCTGATGCCGAGGCTTCGGACAATCCTAGGTGACCCGTAGTAAGATTGCCTACATTACTCTTGGTTACTTCGAGTGCTCCCATGTACAGAGCACGAGCTGGGATTGTTCCCATAAGAGAAGTCCCAAAACCCCTGTAGAATCCTCTAAATCCTTCACTCCTGAAAATTGAGCTTGCCATTTTTAGGCAAGAAACCCCATTTAACATCACTTGCTGTCGTGTTTTCAACACCACAATAGGGTAAAGTGTGCCTGAAACACCGGAAAATAGCGCTGCTCCAAGGAAGAAAAACTTGGACTTATCAAGCATCTCCCAATCAATATCCGCCGGAAGATGGATTTCCGATTCTGAATCATCCTCAGCAGCACTCAAGCTCATTTTCGCCACTTTTAATTTTTCTTCCAAAATAGACTCACTAACTTAGAAATATCGGTTTTTTTCTAAACTAACAAATATCTTCAGCTCCTAAAGACCAAAACAAGGCCAAACATAATATAAAAAGAAGTAGAAAATAAAGTCACTGATGTTACAGTATACGAAACTACACAAATCCCTGTCCTAATCTTTGGATTATACAATGGGTCGAGCTTCAATTGTAAAAAAAAAATAATAATAATAATAATAATAAGAACACACGTAGTTATGTGGGGATGCGTATACGTAAAGGGTTATTTTTTCCGTTTGCGCGAGCAGATTATAGAACAAAAGTGAGTCCGCATAGAAAGATCCAGCATCTCCACACCAGAAATTTGAAGCCGATAATTGGTTAGCAGCGTCTGATTACATGAAAAAGTCCAATATCAGAATACTAGCGAAGCTTAATACAATTTGGTGATGGGATTGACGAGAGTTGAAGAGTAAGTTTTGTTGAAATAACAGAAAGTGCAAAAGGGTGGCGCAAGAATGTCTGAGGGCGGAGGGCTAATTAATGGAATGGAGTTTTGAGGGTTTTGCGGATCAGATGGAGCTGGACCCATGTCAGTTGCTATTTGGTATTTCGAGAAGTTCACTTGGGATTTTGTGTTTTGGGCTTAGAACACACTGTGGGGTTCTGCCATTTGATTCGATTGGATTTTCATGAACTGTGGGTGATAGCCAACTGATCTTCTTTTGGTCCTCCTTTTTCCACTTTTGGCCTTTTTTCTATTTACATTTCTTGGACAAGTATTTTGTATTCATGTCAATTTGAGCACAGTCTTTCTCGAAAATTTATACAGGTTTCCTTTTCATTTTTTCTTGATGTCCCTAAATTTTCAACTTTTTTGGACTTCCCCATAAGATACTTTTCAATAGAGACGGCAAGATGGCAATGACCACGGATGAACCTTCCATTCGCCTCGTCAAGGAATTTCAAGAGTTGAGGCGGGGGCATAATTTGAGGGGAATGAGTTCAAATGGTCACTCTTCAATCTCTTTTTGTCAAATAGGCATTTGACCAAGTTCTCAAAAATGAAATGAAATTTAATAATTTAAAAGTGTAATAAGACCATTTTATCCTCCCCCGTAAAAAATCAAATTGAAGAAGGAATTGAGGATTTATTCACGTCAAAATCATTTATCTCCAAATTGAAAATTGAAAAGGGGCTTTGATTACATCTCCATTCTCAAATCAAACATATCTTCTTCCTTTATGTCAGGTAGGAATGTTAAGCTAAGCATGAAGAAAAGACGAAGGAAGCCTACAAGAAGCAGAAAGAACTAAGAAATGGACGAAGAAGAGGAAAGAAAGGTTGACTAGTATCGTGAAATTGGATTGCGACTGAAAAATTATCCAGAAGAAAAGCTTCGAAAAGCTAAGGAATTGGTTTCAAATTTTATTAAATCAGCAGAGGGAGTGGAGGTAATCATTCTTAATAGTGTTGAACTTGCTCATCCTAGATTTTCAGTCTTTTTTATGTTTGTAAATGGAACACTTCATTTATGAGTAAATTAGGATTTCTTTGTTTAGTTTGGCGGTATAAATTCAAATCAAAAGCGAAGGATCAAACAATGTGAAATAATGAGTGTGTCCCAGTAAAGAATTTCTTTGCCAATTACTAGAATTATTGTAAAATAATAATTAAAAAAAGGCATAATAAGAACTATTCTAGCACAATGCACTCATTGCCCTCTCTCTGTCAAGGAGAAACCAATTTTGTCCTCTGATTTTTGAATTGTATGTTGGATTTTTAAATATTTGAGTGTGCATTGACTTACTGGGTAGCAATGGTAGATCGAAACAGTAAATGGGTCGAAGAAGGGCTTGTAACCTTTGCCTATGATCGAAAAAGGGAGATGTGTTAATCCCTCTTGGCACCATTATCAGTCATTTCTACAAGGATAAGTCATTTTCTTTATCACCAAATTTTGGAGGTAATATCAGAGGTTTATTTAGAAACATGCTTTAATTCTATTGGGCTCTATTTGTTTTCGATTCAATTTGATTGTGTGTGAATGATTTAATCTCAAACGCTTATGAGCTTCTAGCTCCTTAGAATTTATTTTTCAAAGTTTTTGCTTTATAATGGTAATTTTCCTTATGCAACAACAATTTTCTATCAACATCTTTCTCGAATTTTTGATTATGTTGTTTGTGACTTTCTCCTTGCCTTTAAAATTGGTCGCCCCTCAAGTATAATCTGTGAAAGTCATTTGTGGCTTTTTCCAAAATTGGGCTCTATTTGTTGCTTCTCGATGATGTTGTTTGTTAATTCTAATTTGACTAACTTTCTTAGTTTTATTTTAAGAAAAGCCACTAGATTTTTTATTTATTTTTTATTTTCTAGCAATTGATGTGCAAAGTCTTGCATTTCCTTCACAAGTGTGCAATGCTAAATACCATTTGAAATATTGTTGCCGATTTTGGTGAAAATGGCGACTTCACCATATGAGCTCACCTTACACATTACAGTAAACCTTTTAGAGAGTGATAAAAATGAGGCTCAAAATTGATATCATATTTACTCTGCAATGTAATGCTTATTTGATATGATGAGATTGGAGTAAAAGATGATGTTGAAGATGAGATAATAGATATATTGTCCAAATATGTATGTGAGTTGAGAGTGACTTGAGGCTCATTGTTTTTAACTCTTTCTCCAAATATTTATGTGAGTTGAAAATGACATGAGGCACATAGGGCTTAATTCTTTCCAGATTTGATGTTTTGTCTTATAAGTTTTGAGAAAATAAATAGGAGTTTGTGCTTGGAATTGGACTTAATTCATCTCATTAAACTATCAAGTATGTGTGAAATGAAGCATAATCTTTCATGATGATTTCACATTTGGTTATAAAGCTGGTAATTGTATTAACAAAATGTTAGTAGAACTTTTTTGTTGTGATGTACTACAGTGATTGCAATATGTACAAAATTTCTTTTTTCTAAAATTTGTATGCTTAACTTGGTTTATACGGCTTATGCATCTTGTTCTTATGTGTGTTATTGTCATAACTTGTTCTAATATTTGTAATTGTTTTGTATTTTGCAGTGCTATGAAGAACAAGCTTCAGGTGAGCTGCTTTAGATCACTTCTTAGATTGAGGTATGGGACTTTGATAATTAGATTGTTTTTTTGCTATTGATGTTTTAATATAGTTTTGTAGTTACTTTGTTCTGTTTGTCTATAGTAGTTGATGTTTTAAGAATTTTGTATATCTACTTCATCTTCTTTGTGTAGATTACTTGATATTTTAAGAATGTTGTGTAGCAACTCGCTAGTGCATTTGTAATTATGATGATTAAGGATATTTTCAGGCCTTTGTAACTTTAAAGTTTAAATATCGTACATGTTTAGAATAATGATAGTGTTCCATAACCAATAAATTGACATTTAGGTCGTTTCGTTAAAATATAAGTACCGCTTCACATAACGTTATAGACTTCGTTCATGTGACACAAAATGATATTGATATCGTTCTAGTACAAAAATACACTCAGTCATAAAATGACATTGAAATCATTTCTGAGACGCAACTTAGGGTGTTATGAACACGCATCCAATAGACAAGTTGCTCTTTGGTAGTGAACAACTCAGAGGTGCACGCACACCAGCATGGATCACACATGCACGCCAAATCACTACTAAAATGACATTGAATTCATTTCTTTTAATATGTAACGACATTGATATTGTTATGCATCAAACCCATGAAATAATATAATGATCTCCATGTCGTTTCAATACAATATTTACGACATTTATATCGTTATAGTTCAAATCATAATTACAATATAATTATCGTTTTATATAAACTAAAACGATATATACGTTGTTTTAGTTATGATTTAAACAAAAACAATATCAATGTCGTCAAAATTGTACTAAAATGATAATGATATTGTTGTGTATCAAGCCCATGAAATAACATAACGACATCCATATCGTTTTATTACAAATTTGACGACTTAAAAATCGTTTCAATTTAAATCATAACTACAATGACATAGATAACGTTTCCTTTCATATAAAATGATAATTATATCATTATGGCTAAAAGCAATGATTCGACCGTCCACAGCCACTCGGCATACCTTCAACATATGTAGGACGATCGAAAAAGGTCATCAATTGGGTTGATACCACTCGAATGGCCTAGAAAGAGCGAACGCATATACATTTTTTTCCTCTCGGAATAGTTCGAACATGGAATACAATAATGGGGACACAAATGTTCACATAGTTTCTTTTGAGTGAGATTAAACCCACCTGATGACCAATTTCGATCGTTTTACATATGTCGATGAATGTCGAGTGATCGTGAACGATCGAATCGTCGTTTTTAGCAGAAACGATACAATTATCGTTTTATATAAACTAACACGATTTAAATGTCGTTTTAGTTATGATTTAAATTGAAACGATATCAATGTCGTCAAATTGTATTGAATGATAATGATATTGTTATGTATCAAATCCACAAAATAACATAACAACATTCATATCGCTTTAATACAAATTTGACGAGTTGAAACTGTTCCAATTTAAATCATAAATACATCGATATAAATATAGTTTCTTTTCATATAAAACAATAATTATATCGTTTTGACTAAAAATTATTACGAATTGAACTAAAATGATATCAATGTCGTCAAAATTGTACTGAAACGATATGAATGTCGTCATATTATTACGTAGGTTTGATACATAACGATGCCAATGTTGTTACATATTAAAAAAATAATATATATGTCGTTTTAGTTTGATTTGAACTGAAACGATTTCAATCTCGCCAAATTTGTACTAAAATGATATGGATATCGATATATTATTTCGTGAGGTTGACACTTATAATTTGTTTTCATTTTTCGAAAATTGCACGAGAAAAACTTCCCTGTTGAACGAAGGACGGAATTTTGGGAATCGAAACGATAATCCAAAGAAAATTTGGTAAGCGTGTATGCATCTGAATTATTTAGGGATGCGCTACAGTTACCTATGTCGCGTGCGCTATGCAAGTTTTTTGATATAACGACATCTATGTCATTTTATTGGTCTATAACGACTTCAATATCCTTATGAAAATGAGTAAAGCGGTGTGTTTTCTATACTGAACAACATCAACAACGTTTTGTGTCTCGTGAACAATTTTAATATCGTTATACGAATCAGTGTAATTTTCATAATGGAACGACATCAATATCATTCTGTATCAGGAACGATTTCAATTTCGTGATGTAAATCAATGCATTTTTATACTAGAACGGCATATGCGTCAACTACAACGGTATTAAAGTCGTTTGTCTGTAATGTGAAAAAAAAAAAAAGGCAACGTAAAATTACTTTAATTTTGTTCCAATAGCACAGTGACTACAAAATCTAATAAATCATTTTGTGCTTCCAATAAGTATAAAATAATAAAGTTACAAGTCACGATAATATTATAACCTTAAGTTTCACTACCAACTATTTGGCCTGTACAAATGAAGCGAAGATGGCCATTTTTCTTGCAGTTGGAGCCTTAGACATTAGAGACAAGAGTTGACATCTCCATTTTGTATAGCATTGTATCAACCTTCAACATTTTTTCCACTTTATCATACGAGTTCACATAAGAAATTATTTTCGAAACAAGAATATGCGTTGTTTTTCTTTTGTTGTTCCCTGCATATTTTCATTTTCATGCATATTTAATTGACTGCTAATATTCAACTGGATAACAAACTGATATCCATATCATATTCATTGTGTCCATAACTGCAATTCAACATATAATTTTTAAAATTTCGTCAAATATCAATTTTTTGTACAATGCTGATAACGATATATATGTCGTTATGGATTGCAAAAAAATGTTTTGTACGGCAAAAAATCAAATATATGTTTCACAATAGAGCAACAAATAGAATAGCTAACACGTGTTTACCAACATACATTTCACTTCAACTAATAGAAATAAGAGGTAATAAGAAAATAGGTTGGGAAGCAACCTATATTAAAGCTCTAATTTAATGATAAAATGAATTCAAAATCATTTTTGACAAATGAACACCATAAATACACATACAACTACATTGAGAAATTATTCAGAAAATGGAAAAAGAAAGTAGCCCAAATATAAAAAATTAACAATACATTATCTTCTTCTCCAAATGCTCAACAAAAATGTTATAAGTTCTGATTACCCACTTCAACCAAATGAGTGCTCAAGTGAATGAAAATGTAAATTTTATGGTTTCATGAAGTAGAGAAGAAGATGATAAGAAAATGAAAATTCATAAAAGATGTCGAAGCTGATTGTAGAAGAAAGGGATGCTAAAATTCAATTAGAGCTGAAATGAGAATGAAATGGGACCTTCAAGGACAATTTAGTAAATGGAAAAAGAAAGTAACCCAAATATAGAAAATTAAATACCTTATATTCTTCTCAAAATGCTCAATAAGAATGTTATAAGTTTTGATTACCCACTTCAACCAAATGAGTGCTTAAGTGGATGAAAATATAGATTTTATGGTTTCATGAAGTAAAGAAGATGATGATAAGAAAATGAAAAGGGTTCATAAAAGATGTCGAAGTCGATTGTAGAAGAAAGGGATGCCAAAATTCAATTAGAGCTAAAATGGGAATTGAAATGGGAATTAGGGAAATTAATGTCTTTTTCACATTCAAGGACATTTTAGTAATTTATAAATTCTATTTTCCATTTCTTTGTATATTTAGGTTATTCAACTAAAAAAGATAGATGTCGTTCTTTATAAATTAGTTTCTTCTTTGATTGTGAGTTTTAAATGAAATCCCCTTTAAGATATCTTCATTTCTCACAATGTTTCTTTATTTGCTTGTTTATTTATTTCTTAATAATTTAATAAGATTTTAATTCTAAAAATAAGAGACAGAGCTAAAACCCAATTTCCATAAAGAACCAAGCATCTCCCTACATTCATCCTAAGAGCATCTTCAATGCTATTATGGATTACACTAAAAATGTTATCATATAACCTAAAATAAATAATGTTTTACAAAAGTTTCTCTTCAATACAACATGTCCAGATGACATGGTAAGAAAAAACTAGACTTTGTCAAGATGGCCTTTTAGATGAAGAAGATCTTCTAGACGGAGTGAGTCGTCATAATTTAATATTTATCTTCATTTCTTCCATTTTTTTTTATTTTTTTCTATCATGTTTATTATATTTTTTCACTTTTATTAAATATACATTCGAGCTGAAATTTGAACTAATCGTTTATTCATTAAACATTAATATCATGTGAATTGAAAATCTTTCTATTCAGTTATCACTTAGATTTAAATTCATCGAATGCATCGAAGATGCTGTTACTTTTCAGCAATTCAATGCAAAACTTTTGCTCTTGCCTACAATTTACAAGCAGCAACATGTGTGAAGATCATTTTTTCACGTGATAAGATTCTTCCCCGTCCCCACTAAAAAGGGAAAAAATGAAGAGCCCTAGATCCAAAAAGAAGTTCTATAGTCGATTGATAACTTAAATAAAGTACATGTTTAAGTGATACGAAATTAAAAAATACATATGATACTTTTGTAAAATACAAGTGTACATAATGATCCATGTTTTGTATTCACACATTGAACAATTGGGCCAGCCCAGTGCGCCCATTGGCTGGCACATGTCTGATTCCAATTGTCCCCAATCCCTTGGACAGTTAAATTTTTTGTACATCTTTAGTTATAATTAACCTCTATGTTAAATTCTTTTTTAATAAAGTTATTTGTACAAAGTTGAGTTATAAAAGTTGGGTTACAAAGTGTGTTGGCAAAATTCAGACTGTTGATTTNTGGAATTATTTTCCTCTCTAGTTGCTGCGTGTGCCGTATTTCTTCTGTCTTTTCTGCCTCTGTATGCATGTAAAATATATGAATAAAGCTATTTGTACAAAATTGAGTTACAAAAGTTGGGTTACAAAGTGCGTTGAAAAAATTCAGACCGTTGATTTCAAATGATTTAAAAATCTGTTTTTTAAATGATTGGTGTAGATGTTATTTTGTTAACCAACTTTGTAACTCAACTTTGTACACATAGCATAACTCTTTTTTTTTTTTACATCTTTAAAAGTGGCATGGAAGTGAATGTGAAAAATGCGAAAAAGGCTACACAGCATTGGACATTTTGGAACCAACTCCTAAGATTTGAGGGAACTAATTATATGTCCTTTAAGAACTCTCTTCAGCTCAAGGCCTACAACTCCATCAATCCTCAAGTCAAATGGTTAACCAAGAAACGTGACGCCATGATGGTGGCGGCAAGTCAGATTGCTACAATGGCTTTCCCAGCCAGGGTGACCCCTTTGGGTGGTGTATGGCTAGAAAATGAAACAGATAATTCACACAAAGCCAGAGAAGTCGTGGGCTTCTTTTCAGCACCGGCTATTTATGTGGAGTTTGATGGTGATTTTGTCGTGGTTACGCCAAAAAATTTCTGGAGAGTCGTGTTATTGAGATTGGACTACTAGGTCGATCGACTAGGGGCTGCAGAACCGAGTAATAACTGTGTGGCGGCCAAGAAGATTCAGAGACTTTGTTGAAGTCCATTACAGAAAATGTTACCCAAGAAGGTGTTTGACTGAGTTTGACATGAATTTTGGTAACTTCACTGATATAATGGGACTCGTATTATTTTCAGTGTGTGAAGTTCTCTTTTATGTCAAAATATTATGAGTGTACATGCCAGGTGAAAATTGGAAACAGAATTGTCCACTTCAGTTTTATGGGACTGAATTGGGATGCATGATCATGAATTGGATTTATTAATTGAAATCAAAATGCGAACACATGATTATAGTGAAGGGCCTGATGACACACCTTATGAGATTTCTCCATTGGAATTGCTCCAAACCAAAAGGACATGCTTGGTTCAAGGCTAGACCAAAAATAGAGGAAAATATGTACATAATGACATGTTTAGTACGATGTATTAGAGAGAATAAGAAGAAAATCACAAATTTATTTATTGTATTTTACAATGTCATTGAGTGCCGTGCAACAAACCTGTCCTCAATAGATTAACACGAGAGTATACATATTACACAACTACAATAACCCATACAGACTAATTGGAATGGAATTACAGCGATAAGTATTTATATTATCAAACGCTAATTATGAACACTTCAAACTCTGCCATGACTTGTAACTCCAGAATGCGGAATCCTTGGTTTCGGCAGCAATAGTTTTATTAAATTTTTAAAAATCTTTACCATCAACCGAATAGTGTGACCAAGGACGAGGAAAGCCATGAGACCAGCCCAGATAATGACTACACGAGCAAGAAGAGGTCCACTTCCTGGTCCTGGCCCTCCTGATGATATTGCTGTTAATGAATAAACATAAGTGAGTGCAATTGCTGTAATTACAATCCATGTAACCACCATCAAAATCCACATAAATATTCTGTGCCTCAAGGGTAAACCACTCATGAGCAATAATATGATACTCAGAGATGCAATGAACCCTGTTGTATTGAGAATCAGAAATTGTTTATATTCTGCTGGAGAGTAATAGGCAAAAATGGAAAATCCTGCACGGCGAGGATCAGATACTGACACAGGATTACCTTGCGAATCCTGCCATACTCCGCTTGGAGGG
>CAIGRN010113698.1:0-12286 GCA_903798345.1 Fraxinus anomala | reverse complement strand
AATTTTTTGGCCCAATTATTAATTTTATTGTTAGCCCAAGATCTAGACCTTTTTAAGTTTTTATCATTCCCTTTCCAATTTCATTCTTTCATTCGGTAAGTACAGGTCCACTAATCCCAAATCATTTGATAAATTGAAAACCTACATCTATATGCCCAAATCGAAGCCACCGACTGTCGAGTCCGACTTTCTCTCTCCAACTGCTCATCGAAGCTTCGAATGAACATGTCATTAGTTGTATTTATGTAGTGTTACTGTAAATGTTAAAAAAATTATTTATGATATAGAACCGAATCGAACCGAACCGAACCTAACGGAACCGAACCCGAACGGTTCCATAATTATATTTGAACCCGACGGTTCCATTACCCGACGGTTTTATTTATTAAATACTCAAAATTTTTTGTTCGATTCAGTTTTCAAAATCGAATCAAACCGGACCATGTCCAGCCCTAACACCCACTAACCATACCCACGCCCAAACTAATTAATTGTGACATTCTATTTCTCTCTACAGCTCCATCTCTGTTGGCTCTCTATATCTACCACATCTACTAACTCCGCCATCCACCACTCTGACCACCATCACCAAAAACTAGACATCGTCTCTCTCTCAAATTAGGTAGTGGATCGGTACACAAGATCTGTACTCACTCACTTCCATTTTCATCGTCGCAGCTAGGTCGTTGCTTTCCCTTGAAGCTCTGTCGCCAAACCTCATTTTCGAAATGTGTCCCCGTTTTAAAATTTGCAAATGTGGTAGTGGTAAGAGATGTGCATCATCTTTGAATGCCGTTGAGGGACGACGTGAGCATGTGATATATGTCAAAATTAGGATTTAAATCTGGGTGGTGTGATTTGCAATTTCCTATGTGTTGGATTGTTGGTGTAGATGGTGTGCGGTGGAGGTGGAGTTGTCCATGTATCTATGGTGGTTCAAACTACAATTTCTTGTGTCAGACACAACCCAATAACCACGTCCTGGTGGCGATGCTACGTTTATGGTTTGTTCGTGTCTGTGTGGTTGGTTGTAGGTGGGGGTGGTTGTTAGTGCAGGTGGTGAAGATGATGTTGGATTTGAAGAACACTTGGTAGCGGTGGTGTGATGATGGTGGTGGTTGAGTGATGTCGGTGGTAGTGGAGCATTGGGTGCGACGAAGAGTGTCGGTTACCATTTGGGTAATGATCAATAAAATGAGTAGTTGTGACCAATAAAATAAGTAATTTGTGATCCTTGAATAATTTGTGACTTGAAAAAAATGTGTGATTTGAAATTAAATTTGTAATTATGATTCATAATTTTATCTTTGCAAATTTTTGAATTAAATATGAAATTGTATTTTGAAACTATGGTAATATGTATTTTTTATTTGTTTTTGTTTTTGTTTTTTTCTTTTGAGTAACTTAAAAGTTAATTTATTTTATGCCTTTGCCTTTGTTTGGATATCATTTTATTTTGCTTAAATTTTACTTTTAAAAGATGAGCGAAAAAATAAATATATATTACTTGTGAATCCAAGGAAATGTATGGGTAGAGTTTGTTAGATATTGTTCAAATTAATAATGACGAGGAATTTTGGAAGTGATGAAAATAGTCAATCGTGAGAAAAACAAGCAAAAATAAAATGAGAACAAAAAACAGTAATGGCGCCCAGGCTGACCGCCTGGCCTTATGTTGCAATTACAGCGACTATTTTGTTGAATTGGGCGGTCGCCCAATACAAAATATTTGTTCGTTGGAGTTTTGAATTCTGGTGTCATTTGGAAAGGTTTTACACCTTTTTGGCATCAAGTTCATTCATTAACATCCAAAATCAAATATCAAACCCAGTTTTTTTTATTTTATTCTTCAAAGTTTCTTTTTCAAGTCTTGATTGGTTGATTCATACTTAGATTAAGGTTTGTTTACTTTTACAAACTACTTGCCATCGAAACCTTCAATCACTTAACTCGGTAGCGGCAAATATCTCTCTTCTTGTTGCTGGTTTTATTTTCGTTCTTCATCTACTTTGTTCAACAATCTCAAACGATAATGGACATGGAGAACGATACAACCATAGCTATGATAAAGATGATGAATCAAGTAGAACGTTCCGTACTGTTTAAGCTTGGGTCGAACTTTACAAGATGGAAGGACAAGTTGAAGTTTATTCTTACAACCTTAAAGATCTTTTATATTTTAGATCCAGATTTGGCGTCATTGTTGGAACTAGCCCCAAATGATACTGACGAAACAAGGACAGAAAGGAAGAAGAGAAAAGAAGACGAATTGATATGTAGATGACACATTCTGAACGCTCTCTCCGATCACCTCTATGATCTCTACACAAATAACACCTCGGCAAAGGAGATATGGGAATCATTGGAAATTAAATACAAGGCCGAGGAGGAATGTACCAAAAAATTTATTATTTCTAAGTATTTTGCTTTTAAGTTTTTTGACAACTTGTCTTTGTTAGGACAAGTCTATGAGTTGCAAATCATTGTCAATAAAATGAAGGCAGTGAAACTAAAGAAATGACACGAAAAGTTTGATTTAACTATAATGTCTTTTGGATTTGAATTAACAAGTTATTTTTTGACCCTTTTAAATTTGGTCAAAATTCACATTTCTTGATCAACTAACGATCAAATTGATGAAAATCATTCATTTGGACATCTGCTACATATTTATGAAAGATTAGGGACCTTCACTGACACAAATTGAAAGTTAAGGTAAAGTTTGCAAAAAAATGAAAGATTATGAACCACTACTACAATTTTCCCAAAAATTAAATATATACGTCATCTTCTTCCAATCCCATCCACCCCCACCTAAACCAAAATTAGGAATCCCTGCCACCCACCAACACCTTCAGTAGTGCCACTATCGGCGGCATTGTGCATATGTTCGCATATACACACATTTCATTGCGATAGAACTATATTTAGCGTAAATTGTTACAAGGGTCATTTTCACTTCAATCATATTCTTTCGCAAAAGGGATCAAAAGTAGCCCTTAAAGTCGAAAGATAAAAAACAATAGACAATAATGAGAATTCCTATAAAATTCAAAAGGGTGGTGGTTGTTTTTGAAGAGGCGACGATAAGAAATAGAATGTGTAAAAGCAGTGGCAAAGAAAAATCATCAAAAGTAAAACGGATTTGTCTGATCTTGCGAACTCATTTCTTAGAGAGGGGAGGGAAAAATTAAAGAAAATGAACAAGAGGAAGAGATTGAATATAAACTTGAAAACAATTGCCCGGACTTTGAATTGTTGAAAAATAATTTGAAAAGTTTATTAGATTGTGAGGAGGAGGACAACATTACAAGAAACATTCGTGCACCTTTGAAAAGGGGTTTTCAATTAAAAGATGAGATTTTTACGAATTGAAAGAGGTCAAATTGAAGGGTATCCATGTGAGCTTGGTTGGAGGGAAGAGAAGGGAGGTAGAAGATTCAGGGTGGGGGAGGAAAGAGGGAGTTTGAGAGAGGTGGAGATGAAGTGAAACGTTATCATCGCTGTTAGTGAAGGATGGGATAAGAAGACGACGATATATATATTTTTTATTTTTTATTTTTTTTATTATTTTATTTTTTTGTTTTAATTATTTGAATTGTTTTATGTGGAAAATTGCAAATTTATCATTTTGCTATTTTTAGATTTGATCTAAATATATTTTCTTGATCAACTAATGATCAAATAGATGAAATCCTTCAATTTGTCCTTGTGTTGCAACAAAATGAAAATGTTGGAACTGTAAGTGACATAAATGAAATATTTGGGTAAATCTGCAAAAAAAAAAAAAGGAAAGTTGTTGGAACTGTAAGTGACATAAATAAAATATTTGGGTAAATCTGCAAAAAAAAAAAAAAGGAAAAATTTGGACCATGGCTACAATTTTCCTTTAAAATTACAATCTTGCTGGTTAATAGGGGGAAAGGATTTTTCTTATTCACATGGGCCCCACTTTCATGCGAATGTATGTCAATAAAATAAAATAAAATTTCTTTACCGAAAACAAAGTTGATACCTTGTCAACCTATATTTATATGAGAGTGGGACTTATGGGAGACCCATGTGAATAAAAATTGCCAAAAAAAAACCCTCCCCTCCCAATCCCATATTGTTATGCCAAGGAAGGTTTAAAACCTCCCTGGCTCACACCCTCCCGGTAGCATAGCAAAATTGGTGTCAATAGGGTGGCATTTCGTTCCCGGCAAAATATCATAATTCTTAAAATTAACTTGCATTTGTAAAATAGAGAATTTCTATCTTTTGACTTATCATTTAAATTTCTATCTTTTGACTTATCATTTCAAACTTCGTTCATGAATATTACTAGGAATTTCCCATGCTAAAAATTGAGATCATGTCTTAAAAGTATGTATAATAAACTTTTATTTACATCAGTTGACGACCATACACTAATATAAATGATAACAAAAAAATTTTGAATCCCCGCCATATATCTTTATTTACTCTTTCACTTGATTTTTTTGTTAAATTTACTAGAAAATCTAAAGAGCACCTTCCTGTTTGTTGGAACTGTAAGTGACATAAATTAAATATTTGGGTAAATCTGCAAAAAAAAAAAAAGGAAAGATCTGGACCATGGCTACAATTTTCCTTTAAAATTACAATCTTGCTGGTTAATAGACCCCTCACAAGGGGGAAAGGATTTTTCTTATTCACATGGGCCCACTTTCATGTGAATGTATGTCAATAAAATAAAAATAAAAATAAAAATAAAATTTCTTTACCGAAAACAAAGTTGATCCCTTGCCAACCTATATTTATATGAGAGTGGGACTTATGGGAGACCCATGTGCATAAAAAATGCCAAAAAAAAAACCCTCCCCTCCCATATTGTTATGCCAAGGAAGGTTTAAAACCTCCCTGGCTCACACCCTCCCGGTAGCATAGCAAAATTGGTGTCAATAGGGTGGCATTTCGTTCCTGGCAAAATATCATAATTCTTAAAATTAACTTGCATTTGTAAAATAGAGAATTTCTATCTTTTGACTTTTCATTTCAAACTTCGTTCATGAATATTACTAGGAATTTCCCATGCTAAAAATTGAGATCATGTCTTAAAAATATGTATAATAAAAGTCGACGACCATACACTAATATAAATGATAACAAAAAAATTTTGAATCCCCGCCATATATCTTTATTTACTCTTTCACTTGATTTTTTTGTTAAATTTACTAGAAAATCTAAAGAGCACCTTCCTGTCTACTAATAAAAGGCATTACAATTATAATTTAAATTGATTTGTCGTTTTAGAATTTTTTAGGACCAAGCTCACATAATAATAGCTCGAATGAGAATAAAAAGAAAAAAGAAAATACTAATAGAAAAGTCAAAATAAACGTCAAATAGTAATAAATGTGAACAAGGTCAACTCTCAAGAAAAGTCAAAATAGCAAATGCATTGTCTTGGAATCCAAAGTTTTTGCTTCTTTTCTAACAGAAGANAAATACTAATAGAAAAGTCAAAATAAACGTCAAATAGTAATAAATGTGAACAAGGTCAACTCTCAAGAAAAGTCAAAATAGCAAATGCATTGTCTTGGAATCCAAAGTTTTTGCTTCTTTTCTAACAGAAGATAATATTTAACTTTCTGTAAATATATATTTGACTTGAAAGTAGGAGTAAAATCCTAAATTCAACAAGAACCGAACAAAATCAATAAAGCAGAAGAAAACCAAGTAAATTGAAAGATGTATTACATTTCTCCTTATTAGGGTCTCGTTTGTCTCCCATTATTTCAAAACATTGTTTGCAACAGTAAAATTCTCCACCACACATTCACCCAATAAAATATTATACACACAAACCAATAAAGTTGCTTTAAATTTCAATTTTTTGCTTCTTTTCTAACAGAAGAACTTTCTGTAAATATATATTTGACTTGAAAGTAGGAGTAAAATCCTAAATTCAACAAGAACCGAACAAAATCAATAAAGCAGAAGAAAACCAAGTAAATTGAAAGATGTATTACATTTCCCCTTATTAAGGTCTCGTTTGTCTCCCATTATTTCAAAACATTGTTTGCAACAGTAAAATTCTCCACCACACATTCACCCAATAAAATATTATACACACAAACCAATAAAGTTGCTTTAAATTTCAACCATACATTTTCCATAAAATACTATTCATTACTCCATTTTTTCTAATCATCCTCATAGCATAACCTCCATGTCTGATTTACTAAGGCAGACTAAGATAGTACTTTTGCAAATTGGATATTAACAATTTATAAAATGTTGGAAGTCTATTAACAATCGTTAAACAGTCGAAAACTTTAAAGAACCACAGGAACAAAGATAAATCACATTGAGTTCACAAATAGTCGGACGATGTGGAGGGATTTACCAAAGATATTACCATGTCAACCTACCAAATGTACAGTTCAAAGAATGTACACTGCCTATGCCTTGCTAATGGTTACCCCCATGCCATGGAGCAAGCGTAATTAACCACCAGTTTACCATCAATGCCAAAATTCTGCAATGCAAATGCAATATCTGTGTCACATGCTCCATTTCTCTCAGAGTTAAAAGATTGTGTCTAATCAGGTAACAAGCAAAGATATAGAAGCATATTTTTGGAAAATACTAAGCTCGGCCACTATAATCCATGACAATTCTGTTATATAAAGTTATGCAGATGAATGAAACCAAATCATAAATTTCATGATAACCCTACCTATATATAAGTGGGCAAGACCTTGTCGAATTTCCACTTATTGATTCTGAACTATCCTTAATTAGTTAATCATTTTGAAAAGCGTCTTACTAATGCCTTTTTCTCTAGTCAAATTGAAAAAGGGACTCATACTTTTTTCCTCGTGAAAGGCCCTTTTTGGCATCAAACGTTCAATATAAACTTGGTAAAAAGACCACCTCCTATTCAACTTCCACATGCCACCCCACCACCCATCGCCCATGAATCTATTTTCTCATAAACATTCATATGCCATCCACCAGTTCCTCCACCCATTTGCACCACCATGCCTCATCCATCCTCCTCCTCCTCCATTACCACCACAACCCTAAAAAGGAAAGAGCAAAAGGAGGAGGAAAGTCCCCCATAATGAAATAACTCCTAGAGAGATTCCTGAGGAGATAAATGGCCAAGGTTTGAAACAAATATCATATTTCTAAACAAGAAAATTTAAATGATGAGAAATATAAACATAGTAGTATAGCTCAAGAGTCAAGATTATGTCTATGGCAAAAAACAAATCATTATCCTTCATGCAAGCAATTAGAGAAAATAGGAAAAAGGATAAGATAAAATTGAAACTTGAAATGTAGAACATCCAGTGCCACACCTGAGCTTTAACAAGAGAAGAAAAACAACCTTACCACTTTCCAAAGTAATTTCAGTTCAAAATTTTTAATATTTTTGAAAATTTTCAATAAAATTAGTATATAGGTAGATAACTAATTTCTTATACAAAGGCGTTAACTGCTAGGGCGGAGTGTAAGCTCAGTTAAGACTAAAACCAATTTTAAGAAAAATTGATCATTTTCTTAGAAAAGAAAATTCATCATATCCATTGACTGCTGCCAATACTCGGCAATAAAAAATCAAAACTATTTTTCGAGTATTACATTAACCATCTTCCCCAAGAAAAGAAACATGGACATAAAACCACATTGTAGGCCATTTCATATTAACAAACAACACTAAGAAGCAATGTTTTGAAAACCAGACCAGTCCAACCGGAAAAATCGGGAACCAAGCAGAAATCCAGTCCAGTTAAAGGGTAAAAATCATATGAAAAGAAACCGGCAAAAAATCCGCTGAACCATATGGTTCAACTGGAACTCGTGAATTGGAAATGGGTTTTTGCAGGTTTAACGATTGATTTTTGTCCCAAAAACAGAAAAAAATGGTGAAATAGATAACAAAGTTTCCATTTCCTTGGCTAGTAGTCACCGGAGTCCCACCATCTCCATGGTGAAACTTTTGTACTCCATTTTATTCCAAATATCCAAAATCCTAACTAATTTTACAAGAAAAATGAAAATATATAAATACACAAGTGAAACTAGCAAAGGAAAAGGCCACAATATATACACACACATACATATACACATATACAAGAATTTGTATGCACGAGAAATAAGAGCCGTTGTCGTTGGAAAATTGGAAGAAAACGGCACTTTACCAAACTTTACCAAACAATGAAAAGAAATGAGGCATCCCTAGAATAAAATGAAAATGGTAGGCTTGGACTTTAGTTAGATGGGCTCTCTATGTATTTGAAAGTAATTTTTGGCCCATTTACTTATAACTTAATTTTATCATAAGTTTTATTGATTAACTAATAGACTATAGAATTAAAATATTAATAAAAACTTCTAATTATATTTATAAATTTGATTATCCTACTTGCACACATATTCCCTACACCTTAGATTACATCCCCTTATGTGTTAAAAATTTAGTCATGAACTGAAAAAGTGTTGTTAAAATTAATACACCAAAATTTGCCAACTCACTAAGGTGTAAACCAATGTGTCAACATTTATGTACATGTAGCATGATCATTATTTGATTATTTTAATTTTTGGGTCAATCCCAATTCAACCTCGATTTGACCGTTTGACCCTTTAGCTTCTCCGTGTCGATGACCGGACCGATATTCAAAACATTGCTTAGAAGTGATATACATAACACGCTTAAGTGCCCCTATGAAAATAATGTGCGAGTATTAAGACAAAAAATCCACCAAAACACTTTTTGCAGATTCTATGGTTAATTTGAAATGTCCCTTTTCCTAAATCAAAGGTCACAGGTCATAATGTAATGACCCAAGCCTTGTACATGGCCGTACTGTTCCCAGCCTCACGAATTTTTGTCATGTCCTCCAGGATTCGAACTCAAGACCCTGCCATATGGGAGGTTTAAGTTGAATCCTGAAATTCAATACCTGCCTTATAAGAAACGTAAGTTGAATCATGATTCTAATTGAGCAACTAATTATCAAAATGCGATAGAAATTCGTAAAGGGTAAGAAGATCAGATTCCTCTCAAAGCAGACAGTACGTAAGAGAACGGCCAGGCACGAGACTTGGGTTACTCCACCGCTCTCTTACATACAATCCACTTTTGGGAAAATCTAAGCCCATTTTACCCTCAAGGAATTCTGTCGCATTCCGAGAATTCGAATTCAAGACCTCTGTCTTATGAGAAACATAAGTTAAATCTTGATTTCAATTGGAAAAGTTGTCCAATTAGTACCGAGATTTAACTTAAATCTCTCACAAATCAGAGATTTTGAATTCAAATCTTAGTGGATACGACAGAAAGCCGTTAAGGGTAAGAGGAAAGATTCTCTCTCAAAGCAGACAATACGTAAAAGAGCGACGAGGAACGAGGCTCGAGTAGTTACAAAAAATGTGTATTTTTTTTTTAACGACCCGACCTCTATGCCGAAACCGTTAACTTACGTACTATCCGCTACGGAAGAGCCTAACCCATCTTACCTCTTACGACTTTCTATCGTATCCCCAAAATTAGAACTCAAGACCTCTGCGTGAGAGATTTAAGTTGAATTTTGATACCAATTAGGCAAGAGGTCGGATTGTTACACATAATGTTCTTGATCCCTTGTGCTTGGGCTAAAATTTTGACCCAACCTTGCTTAAGTTTCTAGTCTAGTGCAACAAAGAAGATAATGAACATTCACTAAGGAAACTGTTGATTCACGCGAATACCGGTTCAAATCGATAATATAAATTGGAAAATTAATCCACGACACCGACGTTATTCAATTCGATCAAGTCTTCCAAGTGTTACATTCCAATGCATTATTTAAAGCATAAAAGTAAAAAGGTATGAAATGATGTCCAATAATGATGAAGAAACAACAACTAATTAAGGGAAAGAAATAAGCAATCAATATCCATATTTGAGAGAATTCCATTTAGCAACAGATTCCATTCGACATCCATAAACATTCAATAATTGATGTAATTTCGGTAGTTGATTGCTCCTTAATTGATTTTGGTTGATTTTACGTGCTCCCACTTACTTAACAAAGAGATCCATTCCATTTTTCTATTCACGTCAGTTTCAGACAATGTTGAAATGGGAAACAATGAGCATTCGTCATGAATTGGAGGCTGGGCCAAAAAGTGAACAAAAAATGCCTTGGAAGCAACCTAGGATACAAACCCGGCCCATTTTGTGTGAATTGAACCCGATTTATGAGGTTGTCGGTAGGGTTAAATTTAGAGCGAGGTTCTCACTGCATTCGTGGGAATGAAGGTAGAGAAAAGAGTTCAATGAGAAAGGAGAAATCATTACAATTTCCTACTCTCATATTTGCCTGCAAAAGTAAGCTTATTTAAGCCAAACCAAGTAAATCAATGTTAGATTCTCTTTCTATTCTTCGTTTATTCTTTGTTGTCTCTCATATTGTGTGGTTTTTTGCAATCAAAGTGATGCATTTCACTAAAAGCCTAAAACAAGTTAGTAAGTGGGAGTGGCATATTTGGCTTCTGCTCAAGCATTATCAGCTAAAATGACAACAGAACATGGTGATGAATTATTCTCATTCTATGACCATGAATCCCTCTACAGACAAAGAAAGAGGAGATAACCATAATAAACCATGAAGAGAAGGTATAAAATACTTCAAAAAACAACTTACATTGTACAGGTCTATCACCAACTCATCCGGATTTGGCGAGAAGGCACTGTTAACATACACAAACTAGGATAACAACAACAAATTAGTTACAAAGCAATATACTTACATTTTGAAGAACGCGTGGAAAGGGATAAAAACTACCTACCAATGTCTCCCTGTGAAGTTGCCGGCGGAGAAAATCAATCACTTTCACAAACTTGTCTGTCCCAGAAATCTGCTTTTGAAGAAAATTTGACAGGTAAAAAACATAAACAGATATTCTTGGACTCCCTCAATATCTTTTCCTCAGAAGGAGAAAAACATAATGATTCGTGGACAAAAGAAAACATATGCACACCAGTTGCGTATGATGAGGACTCGTATATGATATCTAACTTCAGTACACAAAGAAACTCAGACAATTGCACTTGAATTAGCACAACGTCTATTAGAATTCTACATAACCCACATTCAATTGGAACTGGTGCTAGGTATGCCAACAAAACAAATAGGGTATCATGCAAAATTCAACCAAGAACATGGCACAAAGGAGATCGTCAAAATTAAAAGTAATGATTTTTTTATGCAGGTGTCTCAGAAGAGCATAGAGAGCCAGAGAAAAAAAAAAAGGAATGAGCTTTTTACTGAAACATTCTACATTTGAGCATAGAGTAAAGACCCAAAGTATAAGAAAAATTATAGAAGAACATTTTTTGCGGATTCTATATGAATGCAGTTACAACTGATGTAATCAAAGAAGAATAACCTTGAATTTGGCTTGCTTGAGAATAGGGGCGTCGCCTGTGGCTCTGAGATGAACTACAACTGCATCAAAAAAATATATTAAACATTAACTACGAGAAAAATGACAGATTGGAGTAGTGTTTATCAAAAACCCGATGAACTACAACCGCATAGGGAAAAATAAAGATTAAACATCGATGATGAAAAAACTGACAGATAAAAAACTATTCATTACAAACAACATGGAACATACCCGTTACATTAATTAAAAAAAAAAAAACCCTAAAAATCACAAAACGAAAGAGTTGGAGAATTGAGAATCTGTACGTCACCTTTACGAGTCTCTGAAGCCATGGTTTCGTTGGAAAACAACCAGTAATAATTGCTCTTTTGCACCAAAAGTAACAGCTAAGAGGAGATTTATATAACTAATTGGTCCATCCGGAATTCGGATCTTCTTCAAATGCAACACGTGGCTTTCAAAGAATTTTTTCTTCTAAGTCATTTTAGGGGTGTATCCGGCCTTTGTTCCGCTCGGAGGGAGATTTTCTTAAATGACCTTGATCAATTGACCTTTTAACAAAAAGTATAAAACGTCGATTTTATCTTTAATGAAATTTTGGATTTATTGCAAAATATATCATTTCTTTATTAATAATTTTAAAAACTAGATTTTATTTTATATTTCTTCTAATTTTATTCGTTTTCACTAGATATCTCTTCTGATTTTAATTTTTTTTCAAAAATTTCTTCATCAATTTCTATTTCTTCAATATTTACTTTTTCACATTCACCTCTAATTTGATCAAGATCTGTAATTAATATCCTAACTTTCTTTTTTCGATATTCGGTACTTATATATCATTCTTCATTACAATTCCAACATTTACATCGTTTTT
>CAIGRN010113677.1:0-41053 GCA_903798345.1 Fraxinus anomala | reverse complement strand
TTTCCCCCCCCCCCCCCCCCCCCCGGGTCTTGTTAATTGAACTGTGCTTGTTCTCTTATTATGTTTTTCATTTACATGTTGTCTTTTCACTTTGTAGGAGTCACAGTTGAAGATATTGTGAAGAAACTTTCTGAATATTTTGATGATGACATCACGAGCTATGAAAATTCATCTCGAGAAAAGAAATTTTTTTTCTTGAGGAAGCTTTCTGAGTGCGAGTCTTGGCTGATGAAGCAATATTCAGTCAAAAAATTTGAGTCCGTGGGTTATGGAGAGTATTATATGTTCATAGAGAAACATATGCATTTGTTGCCTCATACATTACGGAAATGCTTGATTGGTGACAGAAATGAAAACGATTCTTTGGAGGCTCGCTTACAGCCACTTCAATTGGATGTATTAATGTCACAAGCTTCAAATAGCTTGTGGGAAAATGGAACGGTAAGCCTGCAGAATGTTTCTGAGTTGCTTACAAGGCAGTTTCCTTTAGTATCCCTCAAATTAGTGAAAAGTGATCTCATGGTGAATTTTGGGCAAGATGCACGAGAAATCGAAGGCAACTTAACTTCGAAGTGTCTCTTGTTTTCTGCACCTTTGTTAAAACCCCGTTGTGTTAGAGACCCATTATCCCAGAGTGAGAAAAAAATGCAAGAAACTTCTGTTTCTGAAATTTATGTACCTAAAGAAGGAATTTTTGGTACAGTTAGATCCAAGGATGCAATTGAGGTGTTACTTAGAGCACCAATGTTGGCTGACTTGGACTTGTGGTCTCACTGGGACCTCGTATTTGCTCCTTCGCTGGGTCCTATTGTGGAATGGTTGCTGAATGACGTCAACACCAAAGAGTTGTTATTTTTGGCAACAAAAGATGGCAAAATAATTCGTGTTGATCATTCAGCAACTTTAGACTCATTCTTAAAAGTTTTCATTGAAGGATCTTCTTTTGAAACAGCAGTGCAACTACTGTCTTTGTATGTATTATATGGAGGTGAACGACACGTTCCTTTATCACTTCTAAAGTGCCATGCACGACAAGCCTTTGAAGTTATAATTAACAACTTAATGGAGATGGAGTTACAGAAGGATCAGAATCCCTTTGTTCACAAAAAGCCATTATATAATCAGCATATAGTTGATAAAAGCTCATCCGGCAATTTAGCCATCAATTTATACAAAAACAAGAACGCAATGAGTAAAGTGATTCCTGTTGCTTCAAGGTTTATACTTGATTGTCTCGGTTATTTGCCACTTGAATTTTGCAGTTCTGCTGCAGATGTATTGCTTGCCGGGTTGCAATATTTTGTGAAGGATGCATCTTCAGCCATCTTGACTGCATGCAAGCAAATAGAGCAGCGTCTCATGCTTCATGAAGTGGGGATATCTCTTGGGATAGTGGAATGGGTTAATGATTACCACTCACTTCGTTCTTCTGTAGCAACTGAGACATTGTCCTCTGGATCTTCATTCTCAAGTTTTCCTAATTCTGAGTCTAATACGCCCTCAAAGATTATGCAAGATATATTGAACCAAGTACCTTCCTCTTTAGGTGAAATGTTGGACTCTAATGTTGTAGACCAGCATGATGGCTATGCTAAACTGGTCAGTAGCATGGCTGATTCAGCTAGCGGTTCAGTTGATGGTTTTGCTGTAAATCCAGAGCAGCGTTTTTCTATACATGATGATCATATCGATTATGATCCAGCCGGTGTTATTGAATCTATTAGGCGAGAAGAATTTGGTTTAGATCAAAGTCTTTCAGTTACTGAAAATAGAATGTTGGGGAAACAACATGCTCGTTTAGGCAGAGCACTCCATTGTCTCTCACAGGAGTTATATTCTCAGGATTCACATTTTCTTCTAGAGCTGGTATGTTTGTATCTACTTATTCTTTTAAAGATTTATATATTTGATGTGAGCATCCCCCCTCCACCCTGGGAAAACTAAGCCCCAAACAATTATTTATGCTTCTCCGCTTGTATCATCTGAAGCATCATATAAATTGCTGCAATTATTGTTTGGCTTATTTTCTGATTATTGTTTTTTTAGTTGTATGTGGTAAGCAGATCATGTAACTGTGCTGTTGGCTAAATTGCAAGTGATTGAAAATAACAAGAGATAGGGACTTGCATGATAATGGCATGAAAAATATTCTTATGACTTGGTGCTATCTGTTGATTAGTTCCAAATATAAAAAACTAGGAACTATTATCAGTAATGTTGTACAGTTGACCACTTTTTCTTTTGTTTCTTTCTTTCCTGATGATTCGGATTCTTGTCTTCAGCCAATTTACCTGACATGCACATATATGCCTTCTTGTGCATTGAATCCTGGACACAAATACATTTCATGTGACTATATGATTATCTTTCAAGTGTGAATAGCATCTTCTGATGCAATGCGAATATATAGCAGTTGAGGTCTGAATACAGAATAAACTAGCTCTTGTTACTTTAATGAGTATAATTAACAAGTAGACTTTGCATATAGGCCTACATTGGAGAGGGCTGAGATTTAAGCAAGCCCCCCAACACACACTCAGTAACACAGCTATACCTGTATGAGTTATTACCCTGACCTAACTAGCAGCTGTATTTCGGCAATTTTTTGGAAAAGGTATTCTTCACTAGTTAAATTGAAATTACTCTTTAATTTCTTTAGAAAGTCCTTGTGGCAATTTGCCACTTTTAAAATGGCATTTTTCTTCCTCATCACTTACAAGCAGCCAGCTTTTACTTCTATGTTCTTTTTAACTCCTGTACATGGGTCGCAAATATATTAATTGAGACCCCAAGTCAAAATGTCCTTTAAAGAAAAAATTAGAGCTTGAAGATGGGGATAAGCCTGAAGTTCTGGAGGCTGTGTGGAAGGAAATGTGGATTTAAAAATGGATCTGATAACTGATGTAAATGATTTTCTCGACTGTCGTGTTTGGTTATAACTTTTACTTCTTTCCTAGCGAGTTACAAAACTGGTGAACTTTGACTGAAGATGTGACCTGATTCAGGTTAGGGCACTCTACAATAGGCCCTGCATCCTTTCCTGTCTCTTGATCCGAAGCTCACCCTAAGGAAGGTAGTGAAATCTCAGAAACTAGTGAGCGTAGTCTTTATCCTCTCTTGTAGAAAAATATTTCTTTCTTGGATTGCCACCCTTTTCCTCAAACAACATTAGGACATTTCCAATTGGTTGCAGCCATCAAAGAGGAAATGCTTCTCGGTAGCAGCTCAGGACTTCCCTCCTGAGCTCGTAAAATGCAGTATGCAGCTGAGCTCCTGAGTACTGGATTAGAAGATTGGAAATACTGCCATTCCCATTCTGCTTTTTCTTTAGAAAGGCACAATGAAAATTTCAGACTGAGATTTCTTGGGCGTCCACAGTATAAAAACTCTATTGTTTCCAGTCATTTATGAGGGAAGACAAGAAAACTAGTTAAACCAGATACCCGCGGGCCTGTCTCGAACGGGGCGGGAATTCCCTGTCTAATTGGGTACACGAGGTGGGTACAGGAAACATGATCTCTGCCCCGTTACCTTCTCCATTAAAATCTATTTAAAATTGAAGTTTTTTATAACACACAAAGAAACTAATGATCGCCCTTTCTAAATGGAACATGAATTGTTCTACAAATTGGGAAAAAAAATGTAATGATTTTTACCAACTAAAGACATGAAAAAATATAAGCAAAAATTAAAATAAATAAAATAACAATAAATAAACGGAGGGGTCCCCGCCCCTCCTTAACTGGGTATGGGGGCGGGGGATGGGAATGGCTGCCCTGACCCATTGCCATCCCTCATGTTGGTAGCTGTTAGTTTCATCACAAAGTTTCCTCAATTGATCATGAAAATTGACACAAAAATTTTCCTGGGTTCTTTGTTTGTAACGTATTAGACTAAAATTGCAATTAAGTCAAAATTGAAGCATTTGTTATTCTTTTAATAGCATGATATTTACCTATATTTCTTAATGGATTTTTTCTGTAGGTTCAAAATGCTGATGATAATATCTATCCGGAAAATGTAGAGCCCACTCTGACATTCATTCTTCAGGAAACAGGTATTATTGTGCTAAACAATGAGCAAGGCTTTTCTGCCAATAACATCAGAGCTCTTTGTGATGTTGGAAACTCAACAAAAAAGGGTCAGAATGCTGGATACATTGGGAAGAAAGGCATTGGCTTCAAATCAGTATTTCGGGTATCGTTATCAGGCATTTCTGTTGTTCTGCATGTCTTTTCTATATTACCCGCCTATGAAATGACACTAGTGGTTCAATTAAACGAGTAGGAAAAAGTATGAACCAGCATTTCTACCGTTTACTGAATCACCTTGATGGAAGAGTATTTAGCCCATATTTGGCTAATGTTTATAAACTGGTTATAATTGGTACCCAAATAATTTATCCACCACTTATTTCTGTGTATGTATAATTGAACCATTATAAACCCTTCACAAACAAGCTTTTAGTTGGGACGAAGTAAGTGTCTGTCTTCTCAAACCTTTTAAACATTGTAATGAGACCATTATGCTACATCACCATTCATGGTACTGTGGACTATTTTCAGGAATTCTTTTCGTGAAGGCTGTAGTTTAACATACTGATTCTGAATTATTACAAATGACAGCTTAAAGATTAGAAACCACAGAAGAACAATGTAGGACTGTGTACATATTGATTGTTGTTTTTCTAGACACTGAACCCTACCTGTTCATTTATAATAAGGAAAAATATTATGCGATAGGAGGGGTAAAAATATATCGGTTGTGGTATTCTTAAGAGCCTTGGTCAAATATTTTACTTCTGTTGCATATCCAAAAGTGTGCATGATGTGCTATTCTGACTACTTGTTGCCTGTTTGGTGCATCTGTTTTAGTCTTTTAGATATGTTTGTTGTCTTTTTTAATTTGCCTTTACTGGTAATCGGATAGGTATATTGCTTATTGTAAAGAAAAATGGTTAAAAGGTAACTTCGCTAGAATTGTTACTCAACCAACTATGCTTTAAGGTACTTGGTGTTTAGGCTGCTAAAGGATAAAATGACTATAAAATGAATTGTAGAAAACTTGAAAATATTGGTGTTTGTGTGGTTATACTAGAATAGATTAGGATATAAACCAATAAGTAGGTGACACCAATTGAGGTTAAATTAAGGAAAAGATGACTTGCATTGTTTAGACATATTCTGTGTGATACCTTGTATGGCTAGATTAATCTTTTACTGTTTGGAGAATTTTCTGGAATATCATGTAACATATCAGTTGTGGGAGACATTAGCAAGTCGGTTAATTATTTGGCTGGTGCTGATCGTATGGTTTGATTGCGCTTACTCAACATGTTAAAGGTTTGGTGATACAATTGAAAGTTCAAGGTGGCACGTTTCAAATAAACCATAGTATGAAAGGACAAAGTGGATTTTGCTTTCCTTTTTTATTGTACATGGTCTACGTTGAGAGGAGATTTGAATTATTGGCGACACTATCATGAATTGAAGACATGAATCACTTGTTTAAGTTCTTGTTTTTGTAATGTGGTTTCCTTAATTTGCTGTGGTTTGTTTTGAAGTATATCTATGGTACAGTAACTGAATTCACATTCTAACTGAAACTAACTCTGTTCTTCTTACTACTTCCGTAGAGACGGAATAGTTGACTGTAGAGCTATTTCTACTTTAGTACTAATGAATTATTACTTGTGTTCTAACACTCGATGAAAATTTCACCAAATTACAGTTATGTGTTTTTTCCTCTTCCTTGTCCCCAGGTTACTGATGCTCCAGAAATCCACTCCAATGGATTTCATCTTAAATTTGATATAACTGAAGGCCAAATTGGTTTTGTTTTGCCCACAATTGTTCCTCCCTGTAACATTGACTTGTATATGAGATTGGCTTCTGCGGATACTGATCAACTGAATCACAACTCTTGGAACACATGCATAGTTCTTCCTTTTAGATTGAACCTGTCTGAAGGCCTTTCCGTGAATAACATCATATCTATGTTCTCAGATCTTCATCCATCTTTGCTACTTTTCCTTCATCGTCTTCAGTGCATTAAGTTCAGAAACATACTTGATGATTCACTAATTGTTATGAGGAAAGAAGTTATAGGTGATGGTATTATAAAAGTTGCAATCGGGAATGAGAAGATGACTTGGTTAGTAGTGTCTCAGAAATTGCAGGCTCATGTCATTCGTCCTGATGTACAAACAACAGAAATCTCGGTGGCATTTACGTTGCTGGAAACGGTTGATGGAGAATTGGTCCCAATTCTTAACCAGCAGCCTGTTTTTGCCTTTCTTCCTCTTAGAACATATGGTCTTAAGTTTATTCTCCAAGGTGATTTTATATTGCCTTCATCGAGGGAAGAGGTTGATGGAAATAGTCCATGGAACCAGTGGTTACTCTCCGAATTCCCAGGCTTGTTTGTTGGTGCAGAGAGATCTTTTTGTGATCTTCCTTGTTTTAGGGGAAGCCCTGGAAAGGCTGTTGCAGCATTTATGAGTTATATTCCACTTTTGGGGGAAGTCCATGGGTTTTTTGCTAGCCTTCCACGGATGATACTTTCTAAATTGCGCTTGTCAAATTGCTTACTGCTGGAAGGCGACGAGAAAGAATGGGTTCCTCCTTGCAGGGTTCTGAGAAATTGGACTGACCAAGCTCGTTCTCTATTACCAGATAGTTTACTTCACGAGCATCTTGGCCTTGGTTACTTGAATAAAGATATAGTTATATCTGATACATTAGCAGTGGCTTTAGGTGTAGAGGAGTATGGACCCAGAATTTTACTTAAGGTTATTATTTCATTGTGCTGTTCAGATAATGGTCTGAAATCAATGGGCTTCAGTTGGTTATCTTTTTGCCTCAGTGCCATTTATGTGTTGTTGTCGCATTCTTCTGGTCAAACTCCCTCCAGTCGTGAGACTGGATCGGATATCACATATGAACTTCAGAGAACCCCATTTATTCCTCTTTCGGATGGTAAATACAGTTCAGTGGAAGAAGGCACCATTTGGTTGCATTCTGATGTTGTAGGTCTAGGGATTAATGATGAATCTGTTTTCAAGGTTTTCCCTAAACTGTATGATAGGCTGCGGATTGTGAGTCCCAACCTCATTTCTGCAGCTGCTTCTGTTGAGAACTCATCCTCTGACACGTCCATAGTGGAGAATGTTACAAGACTGCTTTATCGAGTCGGTGTTCAGCAGTTATCTGATCATGAAATTGTGAAGGTTCACATCCTACCAGCTCTCTCTGGTGGTGGAAGTGGATTGGGACAGGAAGAACTGATGACAGAGTACCTCTCTTTTGTAATGTTCCACCTACAATCAGGTTGTACTACCTGCAGCTCAGAAAGGGGGGACATTATTTCAGAGTTACGGGACAAGGCTCTGATCTTAACAAATTATGGCTACAAACGACTTAGTGAGGTGCCGATCCATTTTAGTAGAAACTTTGGAAATCCTGTTGATTTAAATAAGTTAATTATTGGCCTTGATGTGAAATGGCATGAAATTGACACGGCCTATTTGAAGCATCCAATTACCAAATTAGTATCTGGTGGAATGTTGAAGTGGAGACATTTCTTACTAGACATAGGAGTAACTGATTTCGTGAAAATAGTTCAAGTTGAGAAGTGTATTTCTGATATGTCTCATGATGCTATGAAGACTACATTGTGGAATGGAGACATGTTTCCAACGAGTTCAGTGGCCAAAAATTGGGAATCTGAAGAATTGTTTCATTTGCTATCAATACTGTCTTTGAGAGGCAATCAGGAAAAGTGCAAGTACTTCTTGGAGGTGCTTGATACGCTATGGGATGACTATTTTAGTGATAAGGTTACTGGTTATTGCATTGATTCCACTGGTGAAAGCAAACCATTCAAATCATCACTTATTTGCGTCCTCCACGATGTTCCATGGATAGTGTCGAGTATAGATAATGAACTTCATTATCCTAAAGATTTATTCCACGACTGCACAGCAGTTAACTCGGTTATAGGTGTTAGTGCCCCTTATACCATTCCGAAGGTTAGTTTCAGTTTCATATCTCTGGGTTATTTCTTTCAGCATTGTCTTAGAAAAATTTCACATGTTTTATCAGTTCCAATATATACATTTGAAGTTACAAGACTGCATTTAGGTTTTTACCTGCTTCTATTCTCTCTCTCTCTCTCTCTCTCTCTCTCTCGATATTTTATCAGCCAAGGGTATTGTTGTTCTTTTAAGAAATTCTGTAATTTCAGAACTTGAGTTATTTTATGTTCCATTTTGAGTCACATAAGGAATTGATACAGAGTTACGGCTGGTACAAAAAAATTATTGAAATATCCTTCTAAGAGTTATGTTCATTAGGCTCAACAACTCCTGTTTAGTCCTCATTATTTGTTTCAGTGCTCTGATCATTTCCCCAATCTTGTACCCAGTTCAACCAAAAATATAGTGATTTATTGTTTAAGCATTTGGCTACGTTTAAACTGAATATTTTACTTATTCCAGGCGGAAATCTATTGTAGAAAGAGCGGAATATATCTCTTAGCTAAGCTTGCAAGGGAGAGACAACATGCTCGTAATACAACTATTATATATTTCTATGATTTTGTTAAGGTGTTTTAGTTTCCGTGTGTTCCGAGATGTTTCCAAGCACATCATTCTAGTCTCTGAAATTTATTATGTTCTGCTGCGTTATAAAATTGTGTTTGTCTTTTACCATGAGGATTTTGTTTGCACTTTTTTTCATCTATTATAATGTGTATGACAGTGTTGGATTTGGTGTCATCTATCATTTCCCCCCTCTGTGATGCAAAGCATCATCAGGGTCCATAAGATTGTGATTTACAATCTTCTCATCCGTGCCTATACATGTTTTCCATATGATATGCTCCCCTAAAGTGCTTCATCAATGAATGTTCACTCTGTCACTGGCCCATTTTATTTTATTTTTTCTTGAAACAAGTAGTGCTTCTCTAATATTGATGACCAAAAGATGAATTCAGTGTTATCATCTTTTTTACATGTAATATATGTATTTTGCATAAACTAAAGGAAAGTACATTGTTTCAACTTGAAATAGGTGAGGAGCAGAAAGTTGGTAGATGATATTGGTCTAAAAACTGAGGTTACTCTTGATGATGCTCTATCTATTCTAGAAGTTTGGAGAAGATCTGAAATATCTTTCAAGGCTAGGTATGCTTCTTTGACATATTTGATGTATCGAGATTGCTTTATTCTTCCCAGTTCAGGCGTAATAGGATAAATTGAAACAAGTTTCTTTGGCTTTGTATCCGATAGTCGTTTTGGAAACTTTAAACAGTGGTGTAAACATCATCCCTTCTTTTCTCTCTTCCATGTGGGACATGTCAGAAAATGTGCTGAGAAAAGAAGTAAATTCTTTCACAAAGCTTTACCTCTTCCGGATTTTGAAGTCACATTGTACTCTGTTAGATTAACTACAACTCTCTTTGATTTACTACCTCTTTCCCTTTATTTATGTTTAGGTTTCTTCTGGGTTGGTTGGTTGTTGGGGGTGGATGGAAGGGCAGGGGTGTGGAATTAGTGTCAGCATGGTCATTTTTGTTTTACTACTTCCACATTTGCTTTCAAAATGACCCCGTAATAAGAAATTATAGCCTTTTTTTTTTTGGGTTGGAGAATGCTATGCTACCATGAATGATTGATATTATTTCAAAGCAACCCAAACTCTCTATGCTAGTACTTTTTTTTTTTAATAGATAATGATTTTTTTAGTATCTGTATCTTTTCTATTCATATCTCATTTCTCATCCTTAAGATTGCTCAGATTCTTTTTCCTTTTTTTTTTTTTGAAACGACATGCTTATTCAAATGATATTTGACTTTGTCATTCAGGGTCTCTCAAATGTCAGATTTTTACACATTCATCTGGAAAGAAATGTCTACGTCAAAGCAGAAAATAGTGGAGGAATTACATTCTGGACCTTTTATTTTTGTTCCACATGCATCCAACTCTTCACGTGAGGATGCAATACCTGGTGCCTTTTTATCACCTCAGGAAGTATATTGGTACGATAACACTGGTTCCATGGACCAAATGAAGTTGAATGATCAGGAATGTGTTTCAAATATTTCAAGTTCCATGAGAAAAATGCTACGTAATTTTTATCCTAACCTTCATGGCTTCTTTGTAAATGAGTGTGGAGTGGATGAGATTCCTCCTTTCCGTAGCTACCTCCAGATTTTGCTGCAGTTATCTACTATTGCTTTACCTCATCAGGCTGCAAAGACAGTAAGAAATATAAACTGGAAGTGAACTACATCTCAATCCTTGCTACCTAACTCACTCGTGAATATTATTTGAGTATTCTTTTATTTACTACAGGTTTTCCAGGTTTTCTTACATTGGGGTGATGCAATAATATCTGGATCAATGAGTTTGGAAGATGTTGAGTACCTGCAAGATAGTCTTCTGAAAAAGGAATATGCTGTGCTTCCCACTAGACAAGATAAATGGGTTTCTCTACATACATCATTTGGTCTTGTCTGTTGGTGTGATGATGATGATTTAGGAAGGGAATTCAAGCATCTAGAAGGTGTCAACTTTCTGTACTTCGGGGAATTTCCTGATGAAGAACACTCGATGCTTCAAGCAAAAATCTTAACCATTATGAACAGATTAGGGATTCCTGCTCTTTCAAAGGTTCTCTCTCTCTCTCTCTCTCTCCCTCCCTCCCTCCCTCCCTCCTAAGCAAGAACTCTCATGATGTTAATAGATCTTCATATGAATAGTGCACAAATTAAAACATTCTCTCCTTGCTCTGTGTGCATGTATTTGTGTTTCTGATTGGAGGTCAGAAAACAAATGATGGTTCTACTTATCTGGGTATTGTTATTTTTTGACAAGGCAGTTGTGTGGAAATATATACACCAGATCTCTGCATGGGATGTCTTTTTTTGTTTCCATATGGTCACTCAAGTATTAATATACTGTGTAATTTGAACTCCTTAAATTTATTATAATGGTCAGATGGGCTGCATTATTTCTTTGATAGTTCTGTATGGAACTTCTGTAGTTGGTCTGCAATTTCACATCTAATCCCGTGATAAAATCCTTGCATTAGAATGTGTTGTGCAATATGTGACACCTAGAAGGTTATGTTTTATTGATCATCATGATTTATGCATATAACTTCTTACTCTTGAACTTTATTATGTTTTCGTCAGTCATGACATCGTCTTACACTTGAATTATTCACGGTTTTCTTGAATATGATTGCGTATTTGTAGATTGTAACTCGCGAGGCAATATATTATGGTCCAGCAGACTGTAGTTTCATATTTTCTCTGGTGAATTGGGCTCTTCCTTATGCTCAACGCTATATCTTGAATGTGCATCCAGATAAATTTTTTCAACTGAAGCAGTCTAATTTTGAAGATCTGAGGCGTTTGCAGATTGTTGTTGTTGAAAAGTTGTTTTACCGTAATGTTATGAAGTGCGAGATTACATCAAAGAAAAGATATGAATGTAGTTGCCTTTTACAGGTACATAATCCTTACTATATCCTTGGCATTGTTTCCTCTCTCTTTGAAGTTCTAATAGTAGCCTGGCAATGCTCAATTGCGACCTTGTGACATCACTAGTTGCATAATATTTTAGATCAATTATTTTGCATCATCTTTTTCATAGCATAAAATCTTGTAAAAGTAGCAGGTGGTGTTTTATTTCATTTTGAGCTTCTCCTTCTTGATGCTATATTACTTTCCGGTGAGAGCATAGGCCAACATGGTTCAAAGACTGTGTTAGCATGAAGTCCACTTTGGTTTGATTGATAACCTACAACCTTCTGATAAATCTTTACAGGACAACATCCTATACTGCAGTCGAGAATCAGATTCCCACTCAATATTCATGGAACTTTCTCGCTTACTATACGATGGAACGCCCGAATTGCATTTTGCAAATTTTCTTCACATGATCTTAACCATGATGGAATCAGGTTCAACTGAGGAGCAAATAGAGTTCTTCATTTTGAACAGCCAAAAGGTGCCAAAACTCCCTACCGAAGAACCTGAGTGGTCCCTTTCAGTGGAGAACAATGCAACACTAGTGGAAAATTCTGTTTCAAAAAATGAGGAACAAAACCCTATAGTGTTCAAGAGGAGACCTGGCATCAACTCAAATTGGCCACCTGCTGATTGGAAAACTGCACCTGGTTTCAATTTTGCCTGTCGTACAGTTGGATTCAATACACCAGCAGGTAGCGGCCTGCCGCAAACTACAAAGAGGGATGGTGTCAAAGAAAATCTTGAAAAATCGGTGGTTGAGGCCGGCAGTGAATCAACTATAGATGGTGATCCAATAGTAATCAGTCCAACAGCATCACTAAATGCTGAGATTTCAGAAAGTTTGTTTAATTTGGCAAGCAACACGATTGATTCTGATATGAATGTGGCACTTGATTCTGTTGATCTCGTCGATAGCCTGAATTTTAGTTCATCAAATTCTGTGGAGAGAGATCACTTATATGTAGATGCCGCCAATGCCCAACAGGCATTGTTTACAGGGAGACTAGGAGAGTTTGTAGCTTTCAAATATTTCACGGAGAAAGTCGATGGAATGTTTGTGAAATGGGTCAATGAAGCTAATGAGACTGGGCTACCCTATGACATTACTATAGGTGGTGATGAAAATAGGGAATACATTGAAGTCAAAGCAACCAAATCCGCAAGAAAGAATTGGTTTGTTATATCAATGAGAGAGTGGCAATTTGCAGTTGAGAAAGGTGAGTCTTTTAGCATAGCTCATGTGACTTTATCCGGTAACAAGATGGCAAAGATTACGATATATAAAAATCCAGCAAGACTCTGCAAGCTTGGTAATCTAAAGTTAGCCATGCTGGTGCCAAAATAGTTGGGAGTTGTCTGCCAAGGACTATGTTATGATCCACCACTATTTACCAAGAAGCGCTTCCTCGTTTATTTGGCCCTTGGATTAAAGCGTGCTGCTATGGTGCAGCAATATGGCAAGGGTCACTATACAAAAATGCAGCAAAATTTGGCTAGGCTGGTAATTTAAAGTAAGCAGTCGCGCTCTGTTTAGGTAACTTATTTTTTTTGCCCTCTTTTGGGTAATTACAACTTGAGGCTCCCTGTGATGTCAATATACCATATACCACGAGCCGCTTACTCAGGTGTTATGCACTTGAGTAAACACATACAGCAACACCGAGCTTGTCTATATGTGAATGAAGGAAACATTGGTCAACCTGCTGCAAATATGATTAGTGATATTTACAAAAAATTTGTATATGGCGCAACAGCCAACAGAATTTGTAGCAGTATTGCAATTTCAGGTTCATTTTTCATTTGTTATAGATTTGTGGCTCATCATTATGATTGGTGTATCCGTATTCTCTAAAAGACTGGTGACAATTGTACAGTCATACAATATACATTTATTTGGATATTCTCTTTAGAGGAAATTACAGTTATGATATCAAACATTTCATTTAGTAGCAGACTTTGCTCAAACTTTTCATTTGTGCTATCCATGATATCAAGTTTTTCAAAAACTCACTTGCAGTTCAAATGAATGATTTCTGTTAGTTTGATTGTTAGTTGATCGGATAATTAATCTTGATCATAAATTTGACTAATTTTAAAATGATAAAATTGTAACTTTACCTTTTTTTTCAATAAAAAAACACAATTATAATATATTAATAATTAAATATAAAAAAATCAAAAAACTACCAACCATCTTCCCATTCTTCCCCAACCCTTTACCCCAAAATCACAAATAGTAGTAGTAGCGGTCGACGTCACTGCATCCACCAATGCTAGCGCCACCATCATCGTCGATAAAAAAGCTGCAATAGCTACTACACAACAAACTCTAACCATTAAAATAGAACAAGAGATTGAATCTACCGAAACACCATATCCCACCATTATGACGATACCCCAGGTGGAAGAGATTGAAACACCATCGCCACAGCCACAACAAGAACCCACTAACACCACCACCAGAGTACCACTGCAAGAACCCACTTATACCACCATCTACTGGTGAAGAAAAGGAGGAGGGCGAGCCGAATTCAAGTAAGGCGAGTACGTGAAGGGCTCGCCCAAGAAGACTAGAAATTCATATCATGCCATCTCCAATCCGCCACTAATAGCCTCAAATTAACCAATAATCAAATTAACAGTGCTCAAAACTTAATCCAAAAACCTTTTAAGGTGGTGGTGCCTGGTTTTGAGAATGTGTTCAAGGATTATGACGATTTTGAAACATTTAATCTGGTTCTTGTAATACCACCTAATAAACCAAGCTTACGCTTGTGGTTTTGAAAATGAGCTGAAGAATGAGAGCAAGTAAATACAGTGCCTCTGAATACTGCTATTACGAACACTGTCTCGACTTCACAATTTGGGCATTCATCGTAACGTAGTTAAAATTTTCTTCTTTTGAGGTGGTGGTGCCGATGGCTATAGCGGTGGAAGATGGCGGTGGTGGTGGTGGTGCATGTGGCTTTTGGATTTGGTTTTTGGGGGTTGGTTTTTGGGGATGGGGATAGAGGGAAGAAGGAAAAGAAGAAAAACCTTTTTTTCTTTACTTAATGTTTTAATTCATGTTTTTTAAATTTAATTATTAATATATTATAATTGTGGTCTTTGTTGAAAAAAAATGTAGAGTTACCATTTTAATTTTTTAAAATTAGTCAAAATGATGATCAAGATCAATTTTCAAGTCAACTAACGGTCAAACTAACAGAAAACATCCATTTGGACTCCAAGTGAGAGTTTTTGAAAGTTTGGTACCATGGGTGGTACAAATTGTTAAGATTTGGGGTTCTATCTTAAAATTTCAACCTTATTAAGAGGAATAACACAAATTCTTATAAATTGGTCTATATTTTTATCTTCATTCGATATGAGATTTTATTCCTTAATATGCCCCCTAAAATGGTTGCTTGTTTGAAGAGACCAATCTTGAAATCTGCGTACTCAATTTTTTTGAGTCTTAATCGGATCGAATTACTCGTTGAAACTTAACGGGCTATAATACCATGTTAAGATTTGAGGGTTCATATTAAAATGTCAACCTTATTAAGAGAAGTAGTCCAAATTCTTATAAATTGGTCTATATAACCCATGCAACGAGCTTTAGGTCGATGACTCTCAAGTCAGATGACCATAGGGCACCAGGTTTTCAACCACCCTTGCAGACTTAATAACTCGAGTTATACAGGCTCGAGAAGATGCTTTTATTTTTTTAAAGATTAGTGCAATATCCTTTTTCTTTTAGACATCCAGTTTCTATAATTAATCTCTAACTTAAAACTTTATCCTCGTCTTTGTCTCATTAGTTTCAGACAATCCACACAAGTTGGTATTGTGCACGGAATCTCTACTCATCTAAATGTTCTCTTGTAACAACTCAACCATCTCCAAACTACCCTACAATTGAATTGTAGATTAATACGATGTAGGTTATTCGGATTTATATACTATGTTCAACTATTTTTTAAATAATGAACTAAATCACCAACTCAATATGTCAACATGAGTATTGTGTATAGAAAATGTCAAGTTTAACACTAACAAGCTTTGATTAATCTAATAATGCACTATTTTCATTATTCACAATTCATACATAGTCCAGTATTCAACATTATAGCCGGCAAAGTTTTTAAACCCACACAAACACACAGAACTTCAATCTAATGCTAGAAAATTAACGAATAAAAATTGAAAGAAACTAAATGAAAACTGTACAAAATACAAAAATCATTTTTTTTCACACAATCATGTATATCTGCAATAAAATATGATGAATGCCACACGTATATAAAACAATGTCCTCAATGTTTTGAAGAATAACAAATAGCAATATGATGAATACGTAGCAATAAGGACAAATTCACAATAAGTCAAAGAAAATGGGGTTCAGAATACTCCCCTGATCAGTTTGGAGGTGGTAGATGGAAACCAGAACCGGATGCGCTGTTAGCCGATGGTGGTGGGAGACGGGCGAGGATATGTCTCATTAATTCGGATTGCTGTGCAAGCTCGGCCTGCATGTCCTGAATGTGGAGAGATTGATCCCGAAACTCATCCTCGATGTTACCCAAACGGTCCTATGACTCGTTAGCTCTTAACTGAATCCCATCAACACTGCCCACATAACTGTTCAACCGCCCATTCATGATCGCAACCTCGCGTCTCACAGCTAAGGACTCTCTACTAGCGTTTGAAGCAAAGTTCCCGGTGCTTAGCATGTCATCCCTAATTGTCTGGATAGTCGTACCCATGGCGCCCACAGCCTGCCCAGGCTCTCTATATCTCGACTCGAACCGATCCTAGTAGCGAACATTTGTCTTAACAGTTGTGTGTTGACCTCCAGTGGTGCCGGCTGTAGCTCAAGCATCTCAGTGTCCTCAGTCCCCTAATCACTTGTAGCCCGTTGTTGCATCAAATACGCCATTTCTTGCTTCTCTCTATGTTTTGCCCTAGCTTGATCCTGAGCCTCCAAGGTAGTCCGTTTAATGAAAGGACTAGGTTTCTCGGGAGGCTCCTCATATGGGATAATAACACCGGCCCGCTTGCAGATGCCACTGATGAGACTAAAAAAAATTAGAGAACAATGTCGATCTCTCCAAACACCCCGAGAGTGAATCTGATCATAAATAAACGTTTCTAAATCAATCTTCCGTCCTCGCACCAAGTGATATAGTAGACCGATCGTTGGATCAGTAAATGTAGCCCTATGTGAGGTGGGCTCGACTTTGTGGCAAATGAACAACCAAAGAATGGCTATTGACGGTGTAAGCTCAATCTGATGTCACACAGAAGTCTGTAATGGCCAAACATCCTCACACCCAAGTAGAACTCCCCCTACCGTGCTCCAATGGAAATAACTAGGAATAGGAGTAATGTTATCTCACGTCAACTGATAGTAGTCATGAATGACCGCAAGTGTAAACATGATCCACTTATCCTGCACCCATGTCTGATGTTGATGTTCGGACCCAGGGGTGTCGATGTCCATGTTGAAATTTGCATAGAACTCGCGAACTAGTCCCTCTTACACCGGATGAGGTCGTTCTATGACATTTTTCCAACCACAGTTATGGACCAATGTGACTATCTCGACATCGGGAAAATCCTCCAGTCGGACTGGTTTATCTAGAAGCAGGGCCAAATGGCCAATGATATCGAAGTAACAAGTGATGGCCTCTTGATTGAAAAATTGTCGTAAGCCCCTTTTAGGTCCTTGAGTACGTGCAGTGCCCGAGGTGGATGTTACTTTCTCATTTTCTTTAGAAGTGCGTTTAGGAGACATTTTACAACACAAAGAAAATTGAAACATGTAAGTCATATGTGATGCATAATTGAAGTCTATAGTCCGTGAAGATAGTATTAAAAATGAGCAACAAAGTTCTAAACTTATGTCAAAGCAAGTACGCCACGTGGGAGATCCAAAATGCCATGTAATCGACCAAACCAAGCATAAAGTGATGTAACTATGCCATGCTCAACAAAATACATCAGGAAGGATAGGCATTACAAAAAAAATTGAAAATGTAACTCAAAACCCAATATAATTGCAAAAGAGAAATTTTTTTTTCTTTTTTGTAAAATCGTGGTCGACTAAGCAAGTTCGCCTCCGGACATCGTCGAGAAAAAATGAAAATTTACCTAACAAACTCCGGACATATGAAAGAAGGTATGTTATTCTAACACATAGTCAAATTTGAGATCAAACGGATGTCATTTGAGTTGGGAGACGAAAGTACAAAGTGAGGATGGTGATGTACCATGTGCCTAGCCACGGTATGCCTATGTGTGGTCAACTTTGGTTTGGTGTTTTCAAATAGATTTGTCCAGGAAAATCAACTTGGAAATCAATCCAAAGTACGTAGCAACATTGTCAAATTCGAAACAAAACCTAATTCCACACGAAAGTTCACAAAGGCATTCCACCGAACATGTTCCAAACGCTTCATTTGTTTTGGAAATTTCAAGAACTTGGTTATAAATCAAACCATAAATTTCATTTTTCTCAATTCAACGCAACCATCACAAAATCAACCATCTACCTAATTCCCCACTCTTTAATAAGTATGCAATTTCGTTCATAAAGCACTAAAAGAAGAAGTTAAAGAAAATGAGGGCAAAAGGGAGGAAGACATACCTTGAGATGTTGATGAAGAATAATGGGGAAAATGCACTTGGGGGTGATGTGGTGTGGTGTATCTCGTGTATGAGGGTTATTCGAGTGGTGGTGTGTCGCGTCCGCGTGCGTGTATGGCCGTTTGCGTGAGTGAATGGGACGGTGTGTGTGATCTGCGTGTGTTATTAAAAAAGGGGGAGGCTAATTTACTCTATGCGACCACATAGAATAATCCCATGTGGTCGCATAGAGTAAAACATCAGGGCCAATTTTGGCCTTGATTCCTTACTTGTGACTGCATCTTAGGTAAGTCTATGCGGTCGCATAGACTCCTAGAGATAGGTTTTAGTGCCTGTTTCGAAAAGATATCTTGTTGGACCATTCGAGGCCTCGATTTTCGTTCTAAATAAGGTCTACTGAGTGTAATGAGTTAGTGCAACGTGAAAATTTTTTAAACAACTTGATTCTGCAAAAACTCCTTTTTAGTCAATTTGCACCAAAATCCTGGTTTGCTATCCACAATGAAATTCGGCTGTCTAACAATCCCAAAACTTGTCAAAACACATTTTAAATTGCAAGGGTTGCGTGGATGCCATGAATGTGGTTCTAAACATATTTTAAACTTGAAAGCACATGATGATCCCAGAAAGCTCAAAATGGATCATTTACCTCGAAACACGTGATTTTTTCACCAAATCCCATTTCAGCTCCCCCAAACTTACGTACAACACATGCAAAATCAATTTGGAGCATGCATAGACTCTTAATGATCCTTAGGGACGATGAATAACCTAGTATACCTAACAATTTCTAAAAAATGAAAAATTTCTAATTAAATGCGTAAAGATGAATAAATAAAAGGGAAGAATATGTTGGGTTGCCTCCCAACCAGCGCTAGTTTATAATCTATAGCTCGACTGTACTTCGTTTGATTTACTCTGGTGTGCCGAGATAGACGGTGGACTTTTCTTTTGGAAAATCATCGCTCAATAAGATTTCAATCGCTGTCCATTCACTTTAAATGTCTCCTTGCTATCGTAAGTGATTTCAACTGCTCCATATAGAAACACCTTATTGACTGTATATGGCCCGGACCATCTTGACCTCAACTTCCTAGGAAAAGCTTGAGTCTCGAATTGTATAACAGAACTTGTTGCCCTACCACAAACTTCTGTCTTTGAATATTTATGTCATGCCACTTTTGGTGCGTTGCATTCTCATACACCTCCAATCGGAATTCATTCATCTCATTCAATTGCAGCGATCTCTTTTTACCAGCTACCTTCAAATCAAAGTTTAAATTCTTGACTGCCCAGTATACTCGGTGCTCTAGCTCAACGGCAAATGACACGCTTTCCCAAAAACCAACCGATATGGAGACATGCCTATAGGTATTTTGAATACTGTCTTGTAAGCTATATGCATCGTCAAGCTTCTTAGACCAATCTTTCCTAAAAGAGCTCAGTGTTACCTCTAGTATTCTTTTCAACTCCCTATTAGAGATTTCAACTTGACCGGTGGTTTGAAGATGATATGGAGTTGCTACACAATGTCGGATGCCATATTTAGCCAACAATTACTCAAAATGACGATTGCAAAAGTACTTGTCCCCATCACTAATTATAGCTTGATGAGTGCCATAACGGGTGAAAATATATTTCTTTAAAAATCCAATCACCACCTTAGCATCGTTGGTTGGTAATGCTACTGTTTCCACCCATTTGGAGACATAATCAACAACAACCAATATGTATTGATTTGAGAATAATGGTGGAAACGGTCCCATGAAGTCAATTCCCCATACATCAAAAAGTTACACTCTAAGGATGTTGTTTAGAGGCATTTCATTCCTTATCGAGATATTACCAGTGCGTTGAAACCTATCAAACTGTTTCACAAATTCAATAGCATCTCGGAATATGGAAGGCCAATAAAACCTAGATTGTAGAATTTTTGCTGCAGTTCTGGATGCCCAAAAATGACCTACGTATAAAGATGAATGACATTGCTCCAATATTTTAGGGACTTCTTCCTCAAGCACACATCTTCGAATAATCTGATTTGCTCATCGTCTATACAAAATAGGATCTTCCCAAAAATAATATTTCAAGTCAGCGAATTTTTTTTTTCTACTGATGACTCGAATAGTCCGGTGGTGTGATAGACTTGGCCAAGTAATTTACGATGTCAGTATACCAAGGTACTCCATCCATGTTGAAAATCTGCTCTTCTGGAAAAATTTTATTAATGCCAATGGAATCATTATGCTCTCCTGGCTCCAGTCGAGACAACTGGTCTGCTAGCACATTTTCGCTGCCCTTCGTGTCCCTTATCTCCAGATCAAATTCTTATAGAAGTAATACCCAACTGATAAGTCTCGATTTTGCGTCCTTCTTCGTCAACAAGTACTTTAAGGCAACATGATTAGTGTAAACGATGACCTTTGATCCCACAAGATATGATCGAAATTTGTCAAATGTATAGACCACCGCTAACAGTTTCTTCTCCGTGGCATAGTTTAGCTGGGTGTCAGTTAATGTTTTGCTTGCGTAGTATATCACATGAAATATCTTATTCTTTTGCTATCCCAAAACTTTCCCCACTGCGTAATCACTAGCATCACACATTAATTCAAATGGCAAACTCTAATCTGGTGCGATGATCACTAGTGCTGAAGTTAGCTTCTCTTTTAACGTGTTGAAAGTCACAAGACACTATTCAGAGAAGTTAAATGCGACATCCTTAACCAGTAGGTTATACATAGGCTTTGTGTACTTTGAGAAATCCTTAATGAACCGTCTATAAAACCCGACATGCCCAAGAAAACTACGAACACCCTTAACTGATGTAGGCATCAGTAATTTCTCAATAACTTGGATTTTCTCTTTGTCCACCTCTATCCTGTTAGCTGAATGCGATGTCCCAACACAATGCCCTTATGTACTATAAAATGACATTTTTCCCAATTCAATACCAAGTTGGTTTCCTTGCATCGCTGTAATACCAAACTCAAATGCTCCAAACATTCATCAAACGACTATTCAAACATCAAGAAGTCATCCATAAATTTCTAAGAATTTCTCCACCATTTCAGAGAAAATCACCATCATGCAACGCTGGAAAGTAGTTGGGGCATTGCACAACCCGAATGACACCCTACACTAAGCAAATGTACCATATGGGCAAGTGAAAGTGGTCTTTTCATGATTATCGGGTGCTACTGATTATATCCAGAGTAGCCGTCAATGAAGCAATAGTGTGAATGACCTGCCAGCTGTTCAAGCATCTGATCAATGAATGGAAGATAAAAGTGATATTTCCTAGTGGCAGCATTGAGTTTCCGGTACTCTCCAGCCAGTAACAGTTCGTGTGGGAATTAACTCATTTTTTTTCATTCTATACCACAGTAATACCACCATTTTTAGGTACAACTTGGACTGGACTGATCTATGCACTATTTGATATCGAGTAAATGATTATGGCGTCTAGGAGTTTTAGTACTTCAGCCCTAATCAGCTCCTTTATGTTCGGGTTTAGCCTTCTCTAACCATCTATACAAGGTTTAAAATTCTCCTCAGTGAGAATCTTGTGCATGCACAGTGAAGGGCTAATCCCTTTGATATTCGCGATAGACCATCCATTTGCTATTTTATTTTCTCGGAGTACTTGTAGCAGTCTCTCTTTCTCCACCTCACTAACTGAGCTCGAAATAATCACCGAAAGTGTAGAAGAATCTCCCAAGTAAGCATAATGAAGATGGGGCGGTAGTTGCTTAAGCTCCAACTTTGGAGGCTGTTGAACAAATGGTATTGGCCTTGTAGGACCAGTTCCTAGTTCCTCAAACTGACGTTTTCGTGTGTATGGTGGGTTAGTTTCCAAAAAGGTCGCACATGTCTCAATCTCAAGAGAATCAGAGTGGGTAGATTGGGAATGTGTGATGCATGCTTCATACGTGTCGGACGAGTTGTGCAGCAGAAATGTATCTTGGACCACTTTTTCAATTACATCAATCTGGAAACAGCTATTTGACTCAGTAGGAAATTTCATGGCCTTGAAGACATTAAAAGAAACTTGTTCCTCGTCGATCCTCAAAATCAACTAGCCCTTCTGTACGTCGATGAGTGCTCTCCCAATAGCTAAGAATGGTTGACCCAGCATAAGTGGTACATTTTTGTCTTCCTCCATGTCTAGGATAAGAAAATCCGTTGGAAAGATAAATTTCTCCACTTTAATCAGCACATCTTCTATAATTTCCCTTGGGTGGGTAAGGGATCGATCCGTCAGCTGCAGAGTCACTATTGTTGTTTTAGCCTCTCTCAAACCGAGTTTTCTGAAAATAGAAAGTGGTATCAAATTAATACTTGCACCTAAATCACAAAAAGCTTTATCGAAATGACAGTTTTCAATAGTGCAAGGTACAGTAAAACTCTCCAAGTCTCTAAGTTTTGGAGGTAGCTTTTTCTGGATTCTAGCGCTGCATTCCTCAGTTAACATTACCGTCTTATGCTCCTCTAACTTATGTTTGTTAGATAGAATGTCTTTAAAAAACTTGGCGTAGCTAGGCATTTGAATAAGGGCATCAGCGAACGGAATGTTGATGTGTAGTTTCTTGAAGACCTCTAGGAATTTCTTGTATTGTTGATCCATCTTGTTCTTTTTCAATCTCTGGAAAAATTGAATAGGAGACTCGTAAGGATTGATAGGATTTTTCCCCTTAACACTTGGTGCTTCTGAAATCTCCTTAGCATGTGCTTCATGTGTCTGTTCCGCTTGCTCCTCACTTGAAGAAGGTAATTTCTACTTACTCGCAGCAGGTCTCTTGACATGAATTTTCGACAGTTGCACCCCACTTCTAGTTGTTATTGCTTTGGTGTGTTCCTTTGGGTTGATCTCTGTATTTTTGGGGCAGTGAACCTGGTGCTCTGCCATTCATAGATAGTACCATCTGCCCCATCTGAGTCTCCAAGTTTTTAATAGCAGCACTCTGATATTGGAGAGTTGATTTAGTTTTTTGCGTAAACTAATTGTTGACTTCCATGTACTTATTTGTTTTCTCCATGAATTTATCGAACATCTCTTCCAACTACAACTTTTTCTCCGCCAGCTAAAACTGACCATGTGGCCTATTCTGGTTCTGACCACCCCAAGAGAAGTTAGGGTGCTTCCTCCACCCTAGGTTGTAGGTTTTTGAATGTCGATTCATTTGTTGACATTGTCCCCATTATACGAAGACCACTTGTTCCATACCTTGAGCCAAAATCGAGCACTCCGTTGTGTTGTGATTTGCTCCATACTCCTCACAGCTTGGCCTTTTGGTTTGTGCAACGTTAGCTGTCTGTGATATGCTCTCCACCTTATGGAATAATGAGTTTATTTTTGCTGTCAAGGCTTAGTAAACATCCACCTCGTATACACCTGACACCTTCATTTGAACCACCAGTTCAGAAGCCTACATTGCTAAAGTAGTCGCCGCTGTCTCGAATAGTTTCAAGGCATCATCAATGGTTCTTGTTGATAATGAACTATTTGACGAAGAATCCACCATGCTTTTGAATGATTGAAGCAATCCCGCATAAAAATATTGGATCTGGAGTCCTTTGCTAATACCGTGATGATGACAATTTTTTAGCATGTTTTTGAACCGATTCCAATCTTCATCAAAAGATTCTGTTTCACCTTGACGGAAAATTGAGACGTCATGCTTCAATTTTGCAATTTTGGCCGATGGAAAGAACTTTGTGCAAAACTTTTGAGCTAAGTCGTTCCATGTGCTGATGCGGCAATAGGTTGAGAATCCAACCACTCCAGTGCTTTATCACGTAGTGTATGGGAGAATAGCCGTAGTCTGATAGCATCATCTGAGATACCCTGATATCTGAAGTGTTAACACATTTCCAAGCATCGAGAAACATGTGAATGTGGGTTTTCTTCTGCTCTGCTATAAAACTAATGTCCATTTTGAAATAGATGTATGACATTGGTCTTCAACTGGAAGTTAGGCAGCCCAAACGGTGGGAAGACGGTGTTGGATTGACTCTGAATGATTTGTGGCGTCATGAAATCTCCAACCGGCATGTTTCCCTCATCAATAATTTCCTCTCCATTGACTTGAACAAATTGTTCGTTTTGCGCGTCAGTCATTTGTCGTACTGCTCTTACTTCTCTTTGCCGACGATGGAAGGTGCGTTCGATTTCTGGATCAGCTGGAATCAAGTCATTATCAAGCGACCTTCGCATACAATACCTGAAAAAGAATCAAAAGTAGTACTTAGATAAATTACTAAAAAGAAAAATTACTAACTAAAACACAAATAATTAACAATAAAACTAATATTCGAATTAGTGTCAAAATTAATAGAATTAAACTAAATTCAATCCCCGACAACGGCACCAAAAATTTATTCATGAAAATATGTCGAATTAAAATTACCGCAAGTGTAAGGTTCATTACAAGTAATAAATTGGACTTTTTGAGTCCGAATATCGTCTCACAATGATTGATTAGTCCTAATTCAAATTATTGTGATCTTAACTGAAACAATAAAAATGTGTTGTTTATTATGATAAACTTCTAACTAAAATAGGAATGCGGATGCAATTACGAGTGATGAATTAAACTTAATGAATTTGATGTCAAATGCAAAGTGAAGTTTTTTTAATGTATGATGAATGTACTAGGATCACGAATTTCTATGTAATATTCTTCTCTAAACTTTGTTGTACACCTTGACACACGATTGTAATATTGAAGAATCAATGCTCCTAACTTATTTAAAAGTCTCTATCGAGTAAAGTTAAATCTATATCAATATTTGATCGACTATATCTGTATGACGAATGGGAACATACAAGAATGCATGAGTACTTGTGAACAATTAACGATTCACATAGGGCATATCGGTATATTTATATCCCCTATCAGACCCTATGATGATTTATACCACGTCGAACATATTCTCATTCTTTTGAATGTATGAAATAAGCTATCAAACTCACACAATTACGTATACAATTATTATAGAGAAAAAAAACTCATATAAATCATTCAAATATCCAAAACGTGCTTTTGATGTCAAGAATTGTAAAACTAAAGTTTAGGAATCATATTACATAGTTCATCTAACTCTAGTACAAAATTAATCTAGCCTAGCATGGTGGAACAAAGAAAATTAGAAAAATCAATGAAGAACGACATCACCAATTTGATTTTTGAATTAAATCTTCGAGTCGTGGTGTTGTTCTCCTCGTTCGTGCCTCTTTTCCTACTTCTTCTTCTTCTTCTTCTTCCAATGTTTCATTCCTTTGATCAATTTGATCTCGCCATCTTCACATTTTCGATCTCTCCTCCATGTCATCTTTTGATTATTTGTACATTAGTCCTTGAACTTTGATTTTCTTTCATTTTAGTCCTTTTTTTCATTTTTCTCCTAATTTCCGTCATATTCATCATTGTTGTCCTGCAAACACAAATTTCATCGAATTAAGTTATATTCCACATATTTATTAACAATTATCAATATTGTGACTTAAAATAAGTGTGTAAAACGCACTTATCAAAGTGGAGAGAGATTATCCTTGTGCCATGTGCGGTACAATTAGCAATGAAAAACAACACATTTATATCCAAACAGCTATCAAAATCACCTGAGTCATTCCATAAAGAACAAAGATGTCATCCATGCATTTGATTTCGTTCGAAACTTGCGGTTGAGATATCGCTCTTAACATTCTTAAAGCATCTTGGATTAAGAAACTTACCTAGTGGAAGTTTTTCAGAGTCGTCATCATTGTGACAAATAACAATTGTAATCCTTTCTTTATTTTGCTTTCTGTCCTCCAACTGCTTTGTTACAAGAGAGATGGCATACAAACCATTCATAGAGTGCAGACTCCATTGCAGGGTACTTATCTATCTTTGAACCTTTTGCATTTGGATTCAACCATACTTCTTATTGATCATTTGAATATCTTAGATATTGTCGTATTGATGCATGTGAAACCTTAAGACCATGAATATCTTCTAACCGCAAGATCTTTTTGCTTCTAGTTGAGGTTTGATTTTATTTTTTTTTCATTTTGCACAACTCAACACGAGTACTTTCGTTCAGATGAGCTCGTTTAGGCCCTGTTTGATTACAAACTTTTCCATGAAAAATATCACATTCGAGGAAAACGAATTTCATTTTGGCCATTTGATTATAACGTGAAAATAGAAACCAAATGTACAATCACTTTAAGCTGCATTTTTTTTGTTTTCATGAAAAACGAATTCCTATGGGTATTGTGGGTTTTTATTTTCCAACTAACATGGAATTGAAATTTATTTCCACAATTGCCTATCAAATGACCCTTATTAACTTTGGTTGGCATGGTTGATTTACTAGAAGAAGGAAATGTATCCCTCGAATTGATTGAAGATTGCATGGCATGTGTTATATACAATATATTTTTAGAATTTACATTGGAAAAAACCATTCAAAGAAAATAAAAATTTTAGACTCTTAATAGTACTTTACATATTTTCAACATTACATAAATACACGTATTAAATTTTTAAAATTATCTTTTATCAATGTATATACCTTGAATTTGACACGTTTTATTAATTAATTATATTGGTGTAGTGTATACTTTAACACTTGCAATACGGATAATTAAGTCAAAATATGAATTTCTCTTTTTTTTTTTTTTTTTTTTTAACTCCACCTCTATTAAATTATAACTTTTTTACAGTAATAAAATTAGTTTCACTGCATATTGATTTCTACCAATCATACGTCCAGCATCTCTTCAAGTTAAAAAATTTAAAACGAAGGATCGCGAAGCTACAAATATGATCCTCATCGTGGAGATCTAAAATTATAACTGATTTGAATCCTATGTGAAAGACAATCTTAACAAACACTTACAAAGCTTATAATCATACAATACTTGCATTAAAACAGGTCTGCAGACTGAATTTAAAATGTCACTGAAGCATAAAACATCCAACATAATCAATATGTGCTCGTAAATAAATACAGAACTCGTCGTCATCTTATTTTTCATCACAGCAAAACTGATCCGTGCCAACATTTTTTTAAGAGAATCAAAGACAGTTTAATTCAACAATTAGTCAATTACTGAGTTCATGTAATCACCTATTGAAGTATGTAAAATAATATGATACATCAGGGAAAAGTCAAATTTTAATTACTACTCAACCTACCAAAATGATTCCCAGTAATCATTTACACTAACTGCGAATGAAAAACAAAAACAAAAACCAAAAACAAAAAGAATATGATCACTCACATTTACCAACCAACGCAAGACATTTGCCAGCTTCCTTGTGAGGCTAATTGCTATCGAACATTGACCTCTACTGGGCTTTCGGTTTTTGAATCTTCACATAAGGGAAATATCCCAACAAGTGCTTAACTCTTGGGTCCCATCCTCGTTGTTGAGCTCGGCAGTACATCAGGAATGTATTTGCAAAGTATGAGTTAAAACCCATCAAGAGATGCCACAGTGCATGACCCTGAGGATTGACATACCAGTGCCAGATGTGGTTGCAGAAGAAACGGTCAACTAAACAACAGAGACTCCCAACTAATAGAGTGATCACATAAAACTTTGCAAGCCACTTAGCCGATTTATCTTCAGTCTGAATGTAATATTTGTATGCCCGAGGAATGCAAAGAAGACAAAGCAGAACATAATGCACCTTAAAACCAATATCAAAGCGGAGCTGTGAGTGTGCAATAGCAAATACCGCACCATAGAGGAACAAAAAGGTGGGCATCGTACTTCGATAGTGCCAATCTGGCGAGTACAGAATGTAGATATAGAGGAGCATTTCCCACACCATAGGCGTTTCATCACCTTGCTGTTGCCTGAAAAAGAAATTCTCAATGATTTTTCATTGCATCATTTGGTTTAAATGGCCAAATATATAACTGACGATACTGTATGTGAATAGTTTTAACAAACACAAGAATTTTGTCATGGAGAGCACCCTCAACGAATTCAAAAGTTAAATAACAAAAGTACGCCTGATTTTGCCAGAATGCAAGACTTGAACTTCTTTGTCAGACTCAATGAAATGCTTGCAGCACTAATTTAGCCAAACTATAAATTCGAAGATATTCTAATGCCAAATATGCGATGTAAATAATCAATCTATTAGGATGGAGCTGACTTCAGAATATTAAGCAGCACTTAGAAATCTTAAGGGATCAATTCCTAAAATTATCACAATCCATCACACCCCACATTAAAAAAAGAAAAAGAAAAAGAACAAAATTGCCATTGTAAAAGCAGCCAGAAGTCCAACTAGTAAATGACACTCTTAGACAACTAATAAATTTTGTCAGAAATATAATATCCAAACAAAAATATTGATCCAATGCTTAAAGCAGGTAAGAGTTTCATAAACTAACTTTGGAGAGGTAATATATTGCTGCCGTAACATATTGTAAATAGTGAATATTATGTAACATTTAGTATTAAATGAAGTCTGTGATTAGGGTCTTAAACTAACTCAACTCATTTCACTAAAGAAGATATTGTAGACGCATCAAAACCAAGGATGCATATAAATATAGGGTTTTGACTCTAATCTTCATTTGGTGATGACGAGAGAAGAACACGTAAATGATATATACATTAAATCAAAAATCCAAAAATAAAATAAAAATCAACTTAGTTTTCATGTAATGGATGTCGTCTTTATAAACCTCAGAACAAGACCCATTACAACTTTGAAGAAGTTCCACATCCATGAGCCATCATCACAAGGAAATAAAAAGGAAAACTCCAATGAAAGAAGAGACTGAATAGTAAAGTAATTTCATGTATGACACTATCATTTGATTCAAACAAGGTGTCTCTACACATAATTAGATTTTATTTTAAGATATCAACTTAACTTATAAGTAAAGCAAAAATGAGATTATACTCATGTAGAACTTTCGCAATAATCCGCTGTTGGCTTTCCCTCTGTTTCTAAATATACATTGCAATTGTTTAAAGAGTTATTGAAGTTGTTTCTTTGAACATCTCCATAGATTTCTAGACTTGGTGTGTTCTTCTTCCTTTGCAAATTACGATATACAAAATGATATGCTATCACCACTGTGCAAAATTTTTAGCAAAATTTATGTTGTAAATGACTATAAAAGCTCCATCAGCCCTTTATACCACTTACAACCTTACATTGCAAACTCTACAAGCAAAGCAGATAGATGAGAACAAAAATTAAAAACTTACAGCTGCTGCAACGTGGAGTGATATAGCATGCTGCCAATAGCAAGTATCATGTTAGATATGTGAAGGACACTAAATCTTTTCTCAAAACGTTGGCTCAACGAAACCACAAGACCAATGAGTGCTAAAATAATGCTTGGCACATTCGAGATTGTGTTGAAAAATTCGGCAATATAGGAAGAGTACACATAATTTGGCTCACACCACTCATGTGTCGATGTAACGGGACCCCAAAAGCTTGATATTTCATCAGCCATTCTTAATATATTAGGCCCAAAATGCAGCTGCTCAGCAGAAGAACTTGTCAGGATGTTGCTGATCTGAAATCCTACAAATGATTTTAAGTGACAACTAACGTGAATGTACATAGAATTAGTCCTAAAAATATAAAATATATCTCGCAACAATCACTCTTAGCACCATCTAAAAGCTGCCAAAAGGAATAGAACTAGACATCCATTTGTAGATCCAGAGTATTAGATGTTTTAAAAAACAACACAAATTATGTAGAAGTGCTTAGAGGAGTATTTATTCCCTGAGGTGGGTAGAAGAGGGAACCCGTCACTAGTGCAATCAAATTAAGCACAAGTGACTCATGCAGCTCCACCTTTCACCATCATGCTTCTAATCTAATTTATCCACGAATAAATTCATTGACGATAAGTTACATCAATAATCAGCTTTTAATGGAAAAGGTGAGAACATGTTTCACTTCATGCATACATAATACATTAACAGGTAGGTATAACCTATGATGATCGGACTCGAGTACGGGTATCTGGTACGTATCTAAGTGTCGAATCTTTTATATTCTATAATGTAGGATACGGAAACATGACTAAAAGGAGTTCAAATTTCAGACACGGGTACGTGAGTACGTCTTTCAAACTTCATTTTTTTTACTAATCCAGGATGTCATTTCAAATAGACCAAAACTAATTATTCATAATGAAGGAAATTGGTATTTTGTTATATAAAATTGAAAATGAGGAACTTGATTGTAATTTGAACTTAGTGAAACACTAAGTAGCACTATATAGAACTCATTTTCATTTTATACAAACAAAACCCTAAACCACTGATACAGAGTGAGAAAGAAGGAGAAAAAAAGAAGAAAATGGATAGAAAAAAGAAAGAAGAAGAAAAAGAAGGTAAAACCTAGCGCCGCCGCCTTTCTCCATCCTCTTGGTGACGACGGTAGGTTTATAGAGAGCAAAAGTGGGAAAGAAGAAAAGGAAAAGAAAAATAAGAAGAAAGAAGAAAAAGAAGGAAGAAGAAGAAAAAACGACGAAGTGTCCGGTTGAAACTTGGAGGATCCGACATATATTTCATACCCATGCCCATGTCGTGTTGTGTTCGACACGGATACTCCAACTATTTCGAAGAGTCCGAGCATAAGGGGTATATCATATACCAATAAGTCAACTATTAAATACTAACCTTTAGGAGATCAACTAAAAATAAAGCCCGCCATTTGCACGTGAAACAAAAATCTAGACCAGATTAAATAAAAGCAAATCTTCACAGATATAAATTTCTCCTCTCTTTTTACGAAAGAGTTGCAGTTTGGGGAGTCCCCAACTTTTGTAGCTGATTTGTTGCTTTTGGACAAATCTGAATAAAATTTTACTTCAAAAATTGAAATGGTGACTACAAGCTTCTGCACGCTTCATCTGATTGTTCTTTTACAGCAATACAAGGGTCCCCCATCAGACTCTCTCGGAATGACAATTGCAATTCTTGTGAATATTTTGAGTGTGGAAGTGTACAAATCACAAAATTAAACAAGCAAAGTTTAAAGTTCTAAATTTTTTCTTTCCTCAGACACTAAATTTCCATACAACCAAAATTATTTCAACAATAACCTAATCCATGGGCAATGTGTAAAAAAAAAAATAATAATAAGTTTAAAGTTCTAAATTTTTTCTTTCCTCAGACACTAAATTTCCATACAACCAAAATTATTTCAACAATAACCTATTCCATGGGCAATGTGTAAAAATAATAATAATAATAATAACAAAAATAAAATAAATAAATAAGTAAATTGCAGCCTCCCTTCACATCTACCAGAAATTACATGTAAACCCCCGAAAGCCCGCATGCTCTGTGTGTCGTAACCCAATCGGATTTCCATTTTTTCATCCATCAAACTTCAAAACAATTAATGCACCCCAACAGACCCCCATGCCCACCCCACTCCCACACAAAAAACCTAAAAATTCACGAATTAAAATGGAATTAATAAACAAAATAAAATCACACAAACATATAATGTATGTCATTAGTGCTATTTACCTTTGAAAATCAGATCTGATTAGCGCCCAATTCAAAGCAAAAACCTTTTCACTTTTATTCGATTTTTTGTGCGTGCTTGATTATATATAATAACTATATATATATGCAATTGAAAATTTATAGCCTACACTTTTCGATCTCATAGTGATATATATAATTTGTACTTTTGTGTCTTTATTAGGGTTCCAAATGCTTCAACTGAATCAGATTTCTTTTCTATTTTTTATTGTGTGGAATTTTTAGGCGAGTGAATAAGTTGGAATAGTGCATGTCGCGTGTTTTCACGTTCCAGTCTCATCTCTATATTTACGGAGGCTTATTAACGCAATACTCACAACGTATGAATTTATTGTCAAATATTTTGTACATTTGGCCGAAAATCCTCCTATATGACCTTTGAAGTGCAATTCACCTCTTATCATCCGATTTCGTTAGTTAAGACATTTAAAAAAAATGGTCAAAATTAAAAAGAAATAATTGCAAGTATAATCCCAAAAATTTTATTTGTATCACCCACAATTTCAAAATTAGGCATCTGAAAAAATCAATGTAAGACGTGAGAAAAGTTTTGGTCGAGTTGTTTGAATTGCAATCAAGTTTCACATTTACCAAATTTATTAATATTTTTTTTTTTTTGGTACTTATTAGATTATCCATTTAATACATTTATAATACTAAAATGAAATATATATTTTTTAAATTAATTACATTACTACATTTTCCATAAAAGAATCTCTATCTTTTTTAATGGAAAAAAGATTCTTTATTTATAATTAGATCACTAAAAAATATAGCAAGATTTTAAAAAACATTAAAAGAACCTTTATCTTTCTAATTTGCACAAATTAGAAAGAAGATTGTTTCCTACCTACTTTATTCATCATTAGAATGATGAAATATTGGTGATGTGGTAAATTAGCTGAAAATATTGGCGATGTGGTAAATTAGCCGAAATAATGAATTAAAATATGGCAATTTAAGTGAAATAATGGATAATAGAATCATGACTCCGTTGACTTCAAAAGTTGCCTGATCACCCAATCAGACTGGAGGTTGGAAGTCAGCTTTCTACATAAGTCCTACATTAATCCTCATCTGCATCAATGTTTTTTTATCTAATTTTAGTACTTCGTGCAATCGTGACTTAATTTATTAATTTCTATTCTACTCTTTATTTCGTATAATTACCTGATCATTGGTATATGATTGAATTATTGTCATCATTCCCTTGAAAATGACTCTAAATTGAATTGAAGATCATCAATAACTACAGCCATTGCACCATTGTAGTAGCATCAAGTGCTCGTCAAATCGTAGTAGAAACTCATGCCTCTTCCTTCAATCAAAATTACACTCTTTTTTTTTTTTTTTCTGTAATTTTCAACTATGTTTCCCAATGTGTATAAGGATTTTACTGATGTTGCTGATGTCTAGCCCTCCACCTCTGCTTTCGACGGGTTTCAATCCGCCCTCTCACAGTTACAGGTGCCAATTTTTTTGTAATGTTCTTTCGGATTCGTTTTGAAATTTTTTTGACTGTGCTGGTTCATATATAATGGATGAATATCTCATTGCATTCCTGATTGAAGTGTAATATACTAAAATTCTTGAGCAATAGAGTAAGTTGGTTATGTGATGGTAACATAGTAATTTTGGTTGTGCACTGTTGTTGAAATTAGTTAATATATACTACAATATCTTCACAAACAACTACAGTTATATCTGTTGCGGCTTGTGCACAGCAACAGTTGTCGATTTATGCGATCTGAACCTGGTGAAGAGGCTCACTAGCTAAGAAGCACTTAGGCAATATTGTATCCTTCTTGGCGGACTCTGTAGAAGGGGAAGTGGAAGACTCTCTGGTATTTAAATTTTCTCTTGCCTTAAACCATTATGCATTTTAGCTTCTACAGTATTGTCTTGCATTTGTTATGATAGAATTAGTTATATTTCATTTTGAAAATGGGGAGCACCAAATGAAGAAGGCGAAGGAGGCCAAGAAATTGGGCATAAAGAAGAAATGTTTTATTATCTACGGTCAAATCTGCTTGTCTTTCTACGACAGAGTGCTCTCTGTGCAGATTTGGTTTTATAATTGTCATACGCCTAGAGAACTGTTTTAAGTAACGAAAAGGTAAACCGCCATTTTCACATACTTTTGCCTTGTGGAACACAAACTACACAATGTCATACAAATCATTCTTTAGGTCATCTTATAGGGTTCATATTTTAAAGTTTTCAATACTCTTAACATAGGAAATGTTACTTGTTGAGACAAATTCATAAATTCGCCGAAATAAAATTTTCAATGTATAGCGATCTGCAAGCACACTTTGATCGTTTGTATGTCAAGGAATAACCTTGTTGGTAATGATCAACTGTTCTTGTCATCTAACTTAGCATGCACATCCATTTGTATTTATTATGGTCAAGTTTTTTTTAATATACAAGTTCATATTTCGACATAGCTCTCGCTTTTCTTAGGTCAATGAAGGCAAAATTCCAAAAACTGTCAATGTTGTGACTGTAATAATTCCAAAGATTAGTTAGAAGACATGGGGACTGATGAAAGGAGTAATGGCTTAGGCTTCACAAAAGGTTGAGGAGTACACCAAAGAAGCCTCTGACTGGAAGAATGATGGCTGACAACAAAATGAAAATGAGATAAATGGTTACTATCAGGAGTTTGGACAGGAGTCTAAAGGATGGAATTCTTCAAATAGGGGCACAACAATCATTTGCTGAACATTTTAGCTCCGTCAGTTATGATTCCTGAGATGATTGCAATAGCAAAGACAGTAGGCAAGAATATTCATCACATGGGACAACATTCCAGAATGGGGATATAAGCTACTATTTATTTGACATCCTGGACTGAGGCTTAGCCTAAAAGCTACTATTTTTGAGGATTAGAACACGTACAATAATTTGATTTACTTCACATGCTAATGTGGCGTTCATCACACACATCACATAATTATCCACTGAAACATCTTTGTTTGTTCAACATCTTCAGATTTTACTCGTCGTCTTTGGTAGAATCATGATGTTGGATCATAAGCACAGAATTCTTAGTTCATTACACAAGGATGCTAACAAGCCTCCAGTTGATCCCAACTCATTCAACAACCATTATAGGTCGAAACCCACCTTTCTCGATCACCATGAGTTTGAAGTCAATGCTTCGGGCAATTTTTGAAACCTCTTCCACAATGTATTTGGCTTCTTGCTCAGTATACTCTTCAATCCCATAGCAGTTACATGCAGAGTCTGCTACAATGGCCTCATCATGCTTCTATTTTAGCCAGTCAAATGCCATTACAGATTTAGCATGATTTTGATCAGTTGCAAATGTTGGAAATATCTTAGTGAAGAAAGTATATGCATTGCTACCTTATAGAAGATACAGCATGTATGATTTTTACACCAATATTATAGGCAAAACGTCAGCACGAGCTGCTTGTATGTTTGATGGTTGTTGGGCTGTCCCTTTGCTCTATTGCTTATTTAAACGAATAAGGTTTCATAGTTCATATTATCTGCTTGTATGTAAGATGCTCAAATCAAGTACAACATTTCATATGGAAAAATGGTCGCGTTGTTTGGTCGCTCCAATTCTTTTCTAATTCCCAACTGTAGATTTCCTCAATTGCAAATAAATACGCTAGACTCATGCCAAGGAAGAAATGTTTAATCTTAAAAAGCAAGCAAATTCTTTTCTTGTGTTAATTGTACGGTTAATTTACATGTGTTTCTAAAAGTTTAATGCATATATATATGCAGGATCATGAGCGTGCCTTCTGTGATTCGGGTTACTGTGCATTATACAAGGTATCAACTCCAAAATACTAATTCTGAGTTAACGAATCATGCAAATGTCTAAGCAATTGATGGGGACGAAATATTTTGTGGTCATTTATTGCTCCATATTTATACTAATTATTTACAGGTTTCAATTATCAGCAAGGTGTCGGAGTTCATCAGTGATATTAGGGGCATCGACAATTATTTACTATGCTCAATAAGAAGGTTAACCAATCTACACCCAACATGTAACACACTATGCTGGGCCGCCTACCACTAAGAGGCCATCTATATTCATGCTGGGCCGCCTACTACTGTGAGGCACTCTACGCTCATGCTGGGATGCCTACCGTTAAGAGGCCCTCTACATTCATGCTGGGCCGCCTATCACTATGAGCCCCTCTACATACATGCTGGGCTACTTACCGCTAAGAAGCCCTCTACATTCAAGCTAGGCCGCCTACCGCTATGAGGCCCTCTACATTCATGTCGGGCCGGCTACCACTACGGGATCAATGCAACACTTAACTGTAAAAATACTATTGAGTTGGATGGAAAACGACAGACGGTTATCATGGGCACAACCAACCCTTGGAAATGGAGACCAATCACTCAAGACGTGGGGTTAGTGGAAAGCTATACGTGGGACATGTGTCATGATAACCCCCCGGCAGTTAAATGGTTTCAGACATCTATAAATACCCATAAGGCAAGTTAGGTATAGATGTTGAAACTTTGGTTATTTGAATATCCATTATTTTTCCTCTTCCTAAGTAAAAGAACAACTTACTAATTCTCACGTCGGAGGTACAATGGGGGAGAAAGCCCCAACCTCATTTTGCAGGTTACATTCATTCATTGGAGCAGTCGAAACACCTTACATCCCAAGGAGGACGTGGAGTCTAGTTTCTTAAATGTTTCAATCAACAATCAACAGTTGCTATAGAGATGTTGCCACCAAAATTACACGTAGTGGTTATTTTCATAGTAATTAGTAAATAACTTACAAGTACACGAGTTACTTGTTATTTTTTTTAATTCAATATCAACAATTTCATTATCGTTGGTTGAACCTAAAGCATAAACTATCTCACCTACAACGGCCTTGTAATGCCCGTGAACCAATGTCTCGAAAGTTACTTAAACGTTCCTTTATCCATAAAATAAATTGATTGATTCATATTGTAATAAAAAATAAGATAAATTATTTTATTATCTTATAAAATGTCAATTAATTTAATCCACTACTGAAATATAAATCCAATACTTATTTTCAACATCAATTTGAAAAAAAAAAATTGATTTGCAAAATAATTTTAAACTAAATATATGTGAGGGGTGTGGTTCACTCATTGTTTTATTGCCTCTTAAACTTGATATTTTGATTGTCTTTAAGAACCCTTAGAATGTTTTAATGTTGTTTTATATGTTAGTTGAATTGGTGTGAACGGTGTAAAACTTGGAGCAAAGAGTTATGTTGGCATGAATCAAGGAGAAGTTGATGTTGGTTTGGTGAAATTCGATCATTGGGGGTTAAATTAAAAGAAAGAAGTGAATAACCATGAAAAGATGAAATCCAAAGTTTGAGGACTCAATTGAAACTTTTTAATAATTGATTTGGACTGCAAAACGATAATTGAAGATTGTTAGGAGTCATCCGGATGCAATTAAAAGTCAAAAATGAGTGAAATATGATTAAAATATTTTTACAAATCAATTATCAACCGTACAATTATGTTCTAGATTCTTAGCCAAAGATTGAGACCCATTATTAATATAGTAAACATTCGAATTGGAGAAAGTTCTCTAATGTAAAGTTGTAGCCTTTTGATTTATCTTTCCAGCTCACTTTAAATCACCTCAATCAGATTTAGAGAGAAAAAAATTATGATAAAAATATTGAAAGATGCGTTGTGCAGATTTTTCACCCGAAAATGAGCAACGCAGCGCCACTATTGCTGAATTTCGATAGCATCGCGACTCCGTCAGGCGAGAAAAAGGGTTGTGAATATTTTGGTCTCTTTTTAAATCTCAATCCAATTCTAACTTTTCCAGGACTTCATGATAATATAAATACAACCCTAAAAACTTCTTTTCGAGGAGTATTCATCGAGTCAAGAGCAACAATTCAAGAGAACAAGGTTCAAGAAATCAAGGAGACAAAGGGAACTTGGGGAAGAAGATTGATTAAATCATCCAAAAAATAGTTTTATCTTTTGTCTCTTCATATTATTCTTTATAAATTGTATAGATTTCATATCTCATATCATAACCTAAATAATTCTTCTAGGTTTGATTAGCCAAAACTTGTGGAAGTTTTTTTATTTTATTTTAATTATTTTTATGAAATTTTCCTTTCCGTTTATTTGTGTTATTGATTTAATGCTTTCAATTAATTATTCATTAATTGAATGATTAGATGCTAGTCAATTTCGGCACTTAAGAGAGGAACATTTAGGTGCGATTGTAACAATAACACAACCTAGATTTTATGGGTCTTGAGAGTGTGTGGAATCTATGAAACTTGTTCCATCTAAGAATCACGATCTTGATTTTAATTTGGAATAGAGATATTGGAATTAATTTGTGGGATAATATTTTACTTGGTACTCGAAAAGGGGGTAGAACTATAATATGGTTTTTACTTATAAATATGGAAAATTGATTAGAGATAACTAGGTTTTTAAAATTTATATTTTACAATTAGGTGAAATCATAACCCTATTCTTTCTCATCTTAATTAATCTTCTAAATTGTATTTGTTTGTTGAATTCGTCACCACATTCATCACTTTAACTTAATTAAAACTATTGATTTCAAACTTCGTTCATTTAGATAAAATAAAAGCTACACAATTGTAGTACTTTGTAAAAATTAAATATCAATCCATGTGGGTTCGACACTCTAATTTCATTATTACATTACAAAACTTGACACCGTACACTTGCGGTATATTTATGTTACATAAACGGAATGAAGATTTTAAAATTTTTGATCCAGTCTTATGGACTCTGTTACAAGTCTCAACATCTAACTCCGATCCATCAAGCATATGTAAAAATAATTTAGAATATGAAATGAGCATTTGAATACACTCAATACATATTTCATTTCAGTATTTTCAGAGTTTAATATAAAAAGCAAGTAAATTACGCACATAACATAATTTTTATAGTGAGATAGAAATCTGACAGTCTCATTCTCACTTAGGTCATACTCTCAATCTCCACTTAGGGTATTTAGCCATATGGCTGGTTTTCATGTAGATCTACATAATAATACCCTATTGTATTACCCACAAGATCCTCTTTAATTTAGATCATATAATACCACATAAATTACTTAACTTAAAACATTAAAAAGTGAGTATAAAATCACTTGGCACATATAGAAATACATACCTTATTCGTTAAATTGCTTGTATACTTGAATTACTTAGAGCTAAAACTTGTTGCAAACGGATCTCGAATGTCATAGAAAACCTTTTTCTTTTCTTTTCCTCTCTTTCTTCTCTCTCTCTTTCCCCTCCCCCTCCTTCTCTTTCTTTCCTCTCTCCCTTCTTTTATCTCCTTTTCTCTCTGAATTTGTGTGAATTGAAGTGCAACAACAAGATGATATTTATAGGTGTGATTTGATAAGGGTGGTTACCTAATTAGAATTCTAATAGGACTCTTAATTCAAATTTAGATTGGTCTTTCAACAAACAAACTATCATGAAATTCAAATTTAAAAAAATTTTAACTGGGTGATGATAAGATTCTAGTGTGGATATGTGCAAATTTCAAGTTTTATCTAAATACATTTATATTAGATAATTCGATAATAATTTAATAAATATACAAAATAATATTAAAATTTAATTTCGTGTAAAACTTATTTATACCCAATTATTTTGAATATTAACACAACGTCCCTAGAAAATGGTAAAGTTGTTAAGTTACCCTAAAATCTAAAAACTTGCATTTATGCCTCATAATATATTGTTCGTATTTTTGGGGTATTACATCATCCCCTCTTAAAAAACCATTCTCGAAATTTACCTTTATTATCTAAGAGTTGTGGATATTTAGCTTTAATATTTGTCTCACGTTCCCAAGTGAACTCTTCAATCGCCTGATTCCACCACTGAAATTTTACCAATGGAATTTCTCTATTTTGAAGTATACAAATCTTCCTATTCCAGATGACTATTGGAGCTTCCATATAAGTTAGATCTGGATGAATGTCTAACGACTGAGAATTAATCACGTGGCTAAGATCTGATAAATATTTTCGAAGCATAAAGACATAGAAGATATTGTGTACTGCTTAAAGTTTAGGAGATAATGCCAATTCGTAAGCTACAGTTCCCACACGTTTCAAAAGCTCAAAATATCATATATATCTTGGTCGGAGCTTTCCCCTTTTGCCAAATCGAACGACTCCCTTCATAGGTGCTATTTTTAGAAAAACTTTGTCACTGACCTTGAACTCAAGTTCTTTTCTCCTGTTATCTGCATAACTTTTCTGTCGATCTTCGACGGTTTTAGTTCGGGCCCTAATCTTCTCAAAAGCTCGAACTGTTCGCTCAATAATCTAAGGCCCTAAAATTCTTCGCTTACCAACTTCATCCTAATGACCTAGAGATATGCACCTTCTACCATGTAAAGCCTCATAAGTGGCAATTCCCATGGTAGCCTGATAACTATTATTTTAAGTGAATTCTACCCATGGTAGATATTTTTCTTAGCTTCCTCCAAGATCTAGGACACATGCTCGAAGCATGTCCTCAAGAATTTGAATAGTCCTCTCCGACTGACCATACGTCTATGGGTGGAAAGTTGTACTGAAGTTTAACTTATTCCCCATTGTCTTGTGCATATTTTTCCAAAAAATTGAAGTGAATCTCGGATCTCTATCTAACACATTATACACTGGGATCCTGTGTAATATGATCAATACTCTAACATATAGCTGAGCCAAATGATCCATAATAAAAGTCATCTTTACGGGTAAGAAGTGAGCTGACTTTGCCAATATGTCGATAATAACTCAAATTGCATCGTTTCCTCTATTTGATTTTGGAAAACCAACCACAAAATTTATGGCAATGTACTCCCATTTCCATTCAGGAATCTCTAGTGGATTTAATAATCTTGATGGTCTCTGATATTCTGCTTACACTTTCGGCAAACCATGCACTTCTCTACAAATAGACATATTCCTCTTGTCACATGTTTTCTGCAACGTGAATTATACCGTAAGTGTACAGTGTCAAGTTTTGTAATATAGTATTAGAGTAAGAGTGTCGAACCCACAATAATTGATATTTGATTTTATACTAAGTACTATAATTGTTTTAGCTTTTACTTTATCTAGAGAAACAAATTTTGAAATCAATATCGTTAAATATTCTAACGATGATTTTAGTAACGAATTTGAAGAATGCAATGTAAACGAATGACTCAATATAAGAAAGGCATAGCGAATGATTTCACCTAACTTTCAATTATGTCTCACTATTCTAGTCAATTTTCTCATGTTTAACAGTAAGAATCCTAATGTATTTCTCTCCC
>CAIGRN010113675.1:0-18959 GCA_903798345.1 Fraxinus anomala | reverse complement strand
AATGGTTTATACATTGCAGATGAAGGAAGGGTATGTTAGCGAGATATCTTGATAAGAGCAAAGGAAAGCAGATTCAGGATGACATGCAATCTATGAAATAGCTTAAGGTAGGTTTAAAGAAAGGAGAGAAGACTTTCATTGCAGCTTTGGTAGAGATCAAAGAAGATCAGGTTGTGGATGTACCTGATCAAGTTTCAAGTGTCATGGATGAGTTCATTGATGTGATGTCCCTAGAACTTCCAAGAACTCTCCTACTTCGTCGTGCTGTGGATCACAAAATTGAACTCGAACCAGGTGTAAAGGCTCCTGCACAAGCCCCCATATCTAATGGCTCCGTCAGAATTGGCAGAGTTGAGGAGATAGCTTGATGATTTACTTGATGTGGGTTTCATTCAACCTTCGAAAGTATCTGGTGCCTAAGGTTGCTTACCTGTTTGATCGATTGGTGAAGGCTTCATTTTTCACCAAATTGGATTTGCGATCAAGCTATTGGCAAGTAAGAATTACTGAGGAGGATGAATCAAAGACTACCTGTGTTACTAGGTATGGTTCTTTTGAATTTCTGGTTATGCCCTTCGATCTTGCAAATGTACCTGCTACATTTTGCAATTTGATAAATGATGTGTTGTACGAGTTTGTAGATGATTTTGTGGTCGTATATTTGGATGATATCGTGATATACAGTAAATCACTGGGTGATAATATTGTTCACTTGAGGAAGGTGTTCTCACGGCTAAGAAAACATCAATTGTATGTCAAGAAGTAGAAATGTAAATTTTACCATTCGCAGGCAATGTTTTTGGGACATTGGGTTGGTCAAGGAAGAATCAGAATGGATGGAAAGAAGGTAAAGGCTATCATGGAGTGGCCAAGTCCCTCCAAGGTTACTAAATTACGTTCTTTTCTTGGATTACCAAACTACTATCGGTGTTTCATTCAAAACTATTCCAAGAAAGTAAACGCCTTAACGAACTTATTGAAGAAGGATCAGAAATGGGAATGGACTGATGAGTGCCAACGAGCTTTTGAGAAGTTAAAATGGGATGTTTCAACTGAATCGGTGTTGCAGTTTCTCGACTTTGAAAAGTCGTTCGAGGTACACATTGATGCATCTGATCGTGCCATTGGGGGTGTATTGGTACAAGATGGTCATCTGATAGCTTATAAAAGTCGAAAATTGAAGGAGGCAGAACAACAATATTCAACTCATGAGAAGGAGATGACGGCGGTTGTTCATTGTCTTGAGACTTGGCAACATTATTTGTTAGAAACAAAATTCACTGTTCTAATGGATAATGTAGCCAACACATATTTTTGGTCCTAAAAGAAGTTTTCAGCAAAACAAGCAAGATAACAGGAATTTTTGGTTGAGTTTGATTTTGTGTGGGTTCACAAGCCAGGCAAGTAGAATCAAGTTACTGATGCACTCAGTCGAAAATTTGTGGAAGCTTATGTATCGGCTTTGATGATAGCAGAATCGGATTTTCTTGACAGAATCAAACAATGTACTGAAAAGGATGTTGCTTATACCAAGTTATTGTAGGAAATTAAGGATGGCTTGGTAAGACGGTACTAGATTGAAGACGGTTTGATTTATGTCAAATGTAGCAGATTGTATGTGTCATCTGGTGGGGGACTAAGGCAAATACTGTTGTAGGAAACTCATGATCCACTATGGGCAAGCTATCCAGGCATCAAAAGGATGTTGGCTTTGCTCTCGAAATTGTATTACTGGCCAAAGATGGGTGACGAGGTAGAGGCGTACGTGAAGTCTTACTTGGTGTGCCAACAGGAGAAAATAGAAAGGAAGAAAGAGGCAGGTTTGCTCCAGCCTTTTCCGGTTCCATAACGGCCTTCATTTCAGGTTTATATGGATTTCATTTCATTTCAGGTTTCTTGAAGGTTGATGGGTTCAAGTCCATTATGATGGTGGTGGAGAGGTTCTCAAAATATTCAATCCTTATTCCAGCTCCGCATGAGTGTATAGCGGATGTTACTGCTGGATTATTATTCAAGAATGCTGTGAAGTACTTTGGAATACCCGAGTATATTGTGAGTGATCGGGATTCACGATTTACAGGCAAATTTTGGACCATGCTGTTCAACATGATGAGGTATGAGTTGAAGTTTTCAACAACAAATCACGCGCAGACGGATGGTCAGATGGAAAGGATAAATGCGCTGCTGGAGGAATATCTCAGATATTATGTTACAGCCAGTCAGAAAAATTTGGTTGCCTTGCTTGATACAATTAGTTTTGCTACAATCTACATCAATCTTCTGTTACGAGGATGTGTCCGACAGAGTTAACTATGCAGCATATGCCCAAAACACCTCTCGAGATTGTAAAAGAAGGAGAACGCAATATATGTCTTGCTACTTTTCGGTTTGCTCAAGACAAACAGAAGGATAGTCTTGCGAAGGCTACCCTGAGAATGAAGAAGTATGCTTATCAAAACATGAGAGATGTGGAGTTCCAGGTTGGGGATAAAGTCTTGTTGAAATTGACTCCCCAGATTTGGAAAAAAATTAGTAGCAAGATCGTACACCATAGGCTAGTTCAAAAATATGACGGTCTATTTGAAGTGATCAAGCTGTTGGGAAGGTAGCATATCGACTGAAGCTACCTGATTGTTTAAAGATTTATCCCACTTTCCATGTGAGTTATCTGAAGCCCTTTAATGAACGTTTGGTAGGAAAAGATCGTTTGCAAGCCAAGAGGGCTCCTCTTATGATTAGAAAATAGTATGATAAGGAGATGACAAAGATTATGGGTTATCGAACAATGGAGGCAAGTAAGAAGAATAGAAGAACAGACTATCTCGTTTTGTGGAAAGGTAGTAACAGAGTTGATGCGACCTATGAAAGAGATGTTGATCTATGGCAATTTGAGGACAAGGTGAATGAGTATCTTGATTCTCTTCCGACGAGGATGTCGACTCTTCTGGTGGGGAATGTTTGTCTGCCCCTTAAAGGTTGACAGGTGCAATGACATGAGCATGCATTGCACTTTTTCCGGGATATTGCAGATTGGTGTATTGATGGTGTACACTTCGGATTTCGGAACAAGGAAAATTTGGGCTTCAATTTGACTGCTGTCAAAAGTGTTGCAGATTAGCAAGGCATGGGCTGATCCAGCTTGCTGTTGGTGGGCTTTAGTTCACAAATTTGGGTGTCCAAGTTGGGCACATGTTTGACACATGTGCTGGGCAGTTTTTGGAGTCCATACTAGTAAAAAGTATGGACAGTTGCTGGGAATAGTTGTGGGAAGTGGTTTCTGGCAGTTCTAAGCCAACTGGGTTGGTTTATACCTTTTGCAGTTAGTGTTGTTAACTGCATACGAGTTTTGTCTATAAATGGAGAAGACTATTGACTGATGAGACACAATATGTGTTGTGTTCCTTCTTTTCTTGTATTATTGTGGAATAATAAAACGAGCTGGGTTTACCCGTAAATCAGTGTGTTCATTTACATTGTTGTCTTTACTTTTCGTGTGTTCATTGTGCAAAATTGTGTGGGCTGACTGAGTGGAACTTCAGCTCCATCATAGGCGAGAATTTGGCTAAGTATTTTTACTAAAAATTCGTCTCTGCGATAACTACCCATAGGTACTTTCCCAATTCAAAGCCTTTTGAGGTAGTCAACATTAAGTAAGAAAAAGATCCCATATCGTTAAAGGAAGTCATAAAGAAAATTGACATAAAATTATGGAAATATGTTATGAAATTGAAAATGGAGTCTATGTAATCAAACAAAGTCTAAAATCTTGTAGATAAGGGTGGGAAATTGGGGCAACGGGCCGGGTCGGGCCAATTTTTGCCCAAACCCGACCTGAACTGAATTTACCGGTTTTGGCTAATTTCTTAACCGAACTAACCCGGTTCAATACCATAATCGACCTAAATCGAGTCAAAAATTAATTTTATTTTCCCTTTTTTAATAGTAAATAGTTTCAAAATTCCATATGTATCCTTATTTACCTAAAATAAAATTAGAAAAAGTTTAATATTTTTTCTTTGTGTTGGTGATAGTTTGTCATTTTCATAAACAATGGTGTCGTAAAAAATTAACCGAAACAAGGTAATTTAATTAAATTAAAAACAAACTAATAAAACTAAACACAATCAAAATAACCATCAAGCATAAAAAGAAAATTTAAATATTATAGTTATCCAACAATTAAAAATATTACAATAATCCAAACTCTCAAAAAACAAATAATAAGGTAAAAGTTTACAACTTCCGAATTGTCGCATAAGCTTTAATCATCATTCCTACAATAAAGCAATAAAAATACTTAGAGAAAAATATAAATATTACATTAATAAAGACTTACGCACATTAGAATACATATCTACCTCAAAAATTTAGAAATAAACTAATCACGTTGATTTAATTTTCATTTGATTTCTCTGATTCCATAAGCTCTACAAAAAATAATGATTAAATTAGGAATAAATTAGATAAAATAAATATTTAACATAATTTATGGAATAGCTACATTACCTTCATCCAACTTATTATATTCATTCACATCTTCCACATTGAATTTTCCATACTTGTAGACTCTTTAATCCAAGTTGTGTACATGCCAAAACTTCCACCATCGTAAGAGTTAAAGAACTGTGAAGTATTCCCACACATCTGAAGATATATATATATATATATATATATATATACACACACACACATACAAATCGAACAAGAAATCAAATTTGACAAGGGATTGAGCATGTGCAAGCCAGCCGATTAAAATGACCCATTTTCAGAATTTGGGACTGACCAAGTTACTAGAGGCACTATAACAAAATGAAATTACAAACCTACAAATACAATACTCTAATTTTTTCTTGACCCCTTCACCGGGAATGTCTTGTTGCAGCTTCTCAATAAACCTATAGCAAAAAACATGTACCATATGTTACCCATGATACTTGCTTAATAGATAATCAGTGAGAAGAATCAGCATTCCACACTATTTTAACTAAAATGTTAAATTTTCATTCTCATTTAGCTTCACATCACATGGTGCAATTTTTCACTTTTTTGATGATTAAACAATAACAATCTGTAAAACATAAATTAATGATTGGCAAATTAGACTTAATCCTCTAATTCTTAAATTGACAGCTCAGAAGGGTAAATGAATAAACTTGTCAAATCTGTTTACCAAGGTAAAGAATTAAAGAAAAAAATGCTTGAAATAAAATATAAGACCCATAAATGCAATCTTGAAATTATTTTGAGCAAATGTTAACCTCATTAGAATCTTATAATATTGTTATACCTGACAGGATTATAGGGAGAAATTTCTACAATTGAATTCTAACATAATGATGTGGGTAAAATGTTCAGTGGGCAGCTAGAAGTTCAAGAAAAGGATTTGTGGACAGAGATAATATATAGGCAAGGAAAGACTGGAAAAATGAATATGATTTGTTGGGTTTCTAAAAGAAGAGAAGGGGAGTTTTAGTCGGGGGGACGGGATCTTGGTTTCTTTATAGAAACAGAGAAACCATTCCTGAAATTTTATTTAGCATTGATGTTACATTAATAGTCGATGCTGTTTAGAGGGTTGTGAATGCAAATTTTAAGATGAGGATTAACCCCATGAGGTACCTTATTTTCTATTAACATAACATTGTTGTATGTATTAGTATAGGTTTTAAAAATTTCCATCTCAATTGACGGACAAGACAACCTCTGTTCGTTCAATGAGATCTCAATTGAAGAAAATGCCATCTCAATTGAAGGACTTTGCCTTAGTGATTCAATAATATGTTGAAGGGCAGTCATTATCTGAAACCAACACAAGCACAGAACTACGAGTAATGTATAGTCAATTCTACCAATTTTTTCCAAAGACTCACCAGCATAAACTTCAATAGAGAGATACATCTCTGTTCAACGCTCCACTTCCACGTCATTTGTCACACAATTATCTTGACTCGCAATAATATTAAAAATCCTTCTGTGTCCCAAACAATTTACAACTATTACACTGACTCCATCTAGCACCTTGATTCAGAAAGCACACACAAGTGGAGGGAAAATAACTTACGAGCAATATTTTGGAAAGAATGATTAAAAGTGGTCGCCAAGTAGCCAGAGAGGAGATTTGGGGGCGGCCAATTAGCCAGAGAGAAGAGTTTGCAACTTATGTTTCGAAGCAGGGATATGATTACACTAGAATAGGGTTTTATATAGTATTAGAATTCGTGTGTGACCCGAATTCCTTATTTAAGTAATGGAAGAATTCTAATTGAAATGCACGTCAAGAAGAATTCAGTTTGCAATGCTATTGGAGTCATATGTCAAGTTGAAATTCTATTTTGGAAGTCCATTGGGAGTTGAAAATTGGTATTGGACTTGAAGAAGAGTTCGGGACGAAGAAAACAACTTGGAAAAAAAAAACTAGGCAGATCGCCCGAAGGTGGTGTACCTGTTTCGATTTTTCGCTCCATTTTCGTTCTGGACTCAATTTTTTGACATCCTACTTCATCAATAACTCTACTAGAAGGGTTTGGACATCCCCTACATGTTCCCTATAAATATTAGATCCTTCTATACAATTTCAAAATGTGAGAAAAGAAATTACTAGAACTTTAGGATCAATTGTATATTTTTCCATTATAATTGGTACAATAAATCTCCTAATTCTTCCGCCACATTTTCTTGTCTTCTTTTATTGTTTTACTTGTGATCAAATACTTTATTATTGTGCCATATAACTTCAATATCTCAATCCGATTGTTGATTTCAAATCTACATGATTGTTGCATTCTTAACAATTGGTATTAGAGATTTTGGGATAATTAACATAACAAGTGGTATGAGAGCTATTCCGGTATCTTGTTTATTTTACAACTAGTGGTATCAGAGTGCCTAGGTTCAGTAGTTCCGCAAGAGCGTAAGGTTTGATTTGTTCGAAGTTTTTTGTTCTTAATGGTTTCTATGAAGTATGACATTCCGCTTTTGGATCGGAGCAGTAGATTTTCGCTATGGCAGGTTAAGGTGCATGCAGTACTCACACAACATGATTTGAATGATGCGTTGTTGGGAATTGACAAGATGTAGGCAACTTTGACCGCGGATGAGAAATTACGAAAGAATAAGAAAATAGTTTCTCACATTCATCTTCATCTATCAAATACCATTCTTCATGATGTTTTGAAGGAGGGTTCATCAACTGCTTTATAGTTGAAGTTGGAACAATTGTGGATGACTAAACGTCTGACAAGCAAGTTGCATTTCAAGCAGCATTTATACTTTCATCGAATGGTAGAATGAGGATAATTGGAAAATCACCTGACTGTATTTAAAGAGATCATCGCTGATTTGGAAACTTTTGAAGTAAAGTATCATGAAGAAGATTTGACCTTGATCCTATTGTGTTCGTTACCCGCTTCGTTTTCTTCATTTAGAGACACGATCTTGTATAGTCGTGATACTCATACCATTGAGGAGGTGTATGATACTTTATTTTCAAAAGAGAAGATGAATCATCTGATTTTAGAGGTCAAAGAAGGAGATGGCCTTGTTGCTCATGGTGGTTTTGGAAGGGGCAGATCGAAGTCTAAGTTCAGTAATCAGATTTGTAACTTCTGTAAGAAGAATGAGCACTTGAAGAATGATTGCTACAAATTGTAGAATAAAGGTTAGCTACAAGTCGATATGGGAAGCAATCAGAGACTTCAAGTGAAGCAGACCTTGCAGAGAATATTATAAATTAGGGATATCTTTTGGCTATTTCAACATCGAGTCTACACCAGAGGAGTATTGGATTCTAGATTCAACGTGTATGTTTCTTATGTGTCCTAATAAAGACTTGTTTACTATATAAGAAACCATTTTCAAAGGTGTCGTGGTTATAGAAAACAACACATCTTGTCGGATTGCTAGAATTGGTAGGGTCAGATTGAAACTATTGGATAGGACAATTAGAACGCTTGGCCATGTTCGACATATTCCGAATTTGAAGAAGAATCTCATTTCGTTGTCTATCCTCGATTCAAAAGGGTTATGAGTTATTTAATGGAAGTGGAGTTTTGAAAGTTTGTAAGGGTGCCCGTGTTGTATTAAAGGGATAGAAAATGTTTCAGTTATACATCTCGCAGGTTCGTGTAGAATTTAGAAGAGTCAATCAGCATAGGTTCAGTACCGTGGTGGACATTCAATTTGGTATAATACCTTTAAAAGCTCGTAAAGGGTCGGATTTGAAGAATATAACTTAGAGTTCAGGAGATATGGATAATGTCGCTTTGCCACCATCACCTGTAGTATCATTGTATTCAATTTCTAGAGACAGATCCAACTGTAAATGGTATGAGGATGTTGATTTTGTTAAGTATGCTTTCAGCGTAATATAAGGTGTACAATCTAGGAAGGGACCTTCTTTAAAAGTATTTGGGTTTGATTCTACTTTGGAGTATGTTACAGCCCAATTTGGTGAATTTTAAAATCATTATGATTTTTTGGAAATCTGTGGTAATTCTGCAAAGTAGTGCTTTGATTCATTGGAAGAGGTGAAATATTTTGTGTTTGGTTGGAGAAATCAGTTTTGGTTATTGTTGAAGAGTCAATTCATTCCTTACATACGAATTATCTTCTCCAAGTGGAGAAAATTTTGGAGCTTTTTTCATTACAGTGGAATTAGTTCAAGGTGGAGATTGTTAGAATTTGGGTATGACTCAAATTTCTTGTTGAAGTAATTGAAGAATTCTAATTAAGTGCACGTCAAGAAGAATTCGTTTGGAATGCTATTGGAGTCATATGTCAAGTTAAAGTTCTATTTTGGAAGTCGATTGGGAGTTGGAAATTTGTATTGGATTTGAAGGAGAGTTCGAGATGGATAAAACAACTTGGAACCAAAAAAAAAAATATTTTTGGCAGAACTCCAGCACCGCAGCTTCACCTGTACTTGTTCCGATTTTTCGTGTTTTTCTCTCATTTTTTGTTTTGGACTCGATTTTTTGACATCTTACTTCATCAACAACTCTAATAGGAAGATTTGGACATCCCTTACATGTTCTCTATAAATATTTGGCTCTTCTATACAATTTCATAATGTGATAAAAGAGATTACTAGAACTTTAAGATCAATTGTATATTTTTTCCATTATTATTAGTATAATCAAACTTCCTAATTCCTCTGTCATATTTTCTTGTCTTCTTTTATTCTTTTTCTTGTGATCAAATACTTCATTATTGTGTCATACAATTTCAGTATCTCAATCCGATAGTTGGTTTCATATCAAGTGATATCGAGCGTACGTGATTCTTGAATTCCCAACAATTGGTATCAGAGATTCTAAACATAATTAACATAACAAGTGGTATCAGAGCTATTCTAGTATCTTGTTTGTTTTACAACACATAAGGTATGGGTTGGGTCGGTTTAAGAGTGTTAGAAAGGTAACGCAACACATAAAATTTTATAAGAATTGAAAAACAACCAACCTTGTTTTTAAATTCTAAATCGACCCAACCTGCTCAAACTAGTTCTAGTCGGGTCGGTTTTGCAGGTTGTGATTTTTGGGCCTTAATGGGGTAAACATGTCTACAAGTGGAAGAGTAGGAAGATGGAAAGGTAGAACCCTTTAAAGCTAGGCTTGTGGCAATGAGTTTTACCAAAAGGAAAACATCATGGTGGGTGTCGAATCCAACAAATAATGAATGCTTGCTCTCTTAAAATATTAACTATAGCAAGGGTGAGCAATATCGTATCCACAGAGATTGTTTAGATTTAATTCTTCAAAGATTATGGCAATAAAAGGAAGGGGGTTTGGATTGTTGTGAATTAAAACAAATTAAATTTAAGCAATTTTTTTCTAGAATGCAAATTAAAGAAAAGATCGATATTAGTCAAATATCCAGCCCAAGGTATAATTTCAGAATTGATTCGGAGAATCGAATTGATGCAAAAATAAAATCCTTTATTCTGTCACCAAATTGGTTATGGTTATTGATACGATCCAATAACCTATGTTTCATTACTATCTCGATAATCAAGAGACATTCTTTGACTATTTCTCTTGCCAATAAATAACCCTAGACACGATCTTAGGATTTAATTTACCAACAGCATTAAACTCTGGAGAGGCTACCAATTCTAACCAACAAATACACAAGAGTGATTCATTTAAACTAGATTATATATCTCCATAACATAAATTGAAACCCTATTCGTAATTAACTATGTTATTTTACCACTAATATTAGAATATCTGAACAATTACGGGTTTAGATTTCTAATTGACGATATATTGTTTTGACAATCAAACAATGTGTACTTTGTATAATCAATCAAAACAATAATTTCAAGAAACGCAGAAGATATATAAATAGAGAAAGAATAGAATAACAATGCAAATTAATTCAATCTCACAATTCTTGAAGAATTAAAACCTCAATCATCCTTGTGTTGGAATAGAAATTTAGCAATCCATAAAAATTTAAAAGAACAAAAATAATCTCTTCTTTTTTTTTCTTCTGTCCAGAACGTCTAGTCCCCTTTCTTTTCTTCTTTTGTTTTAAAGGAGATTAAGTCTTTTATAGAATGATTATCTCTAAGGAAAGATAAGATTTTGGTTTCCTATTTCTAGTCTAATTCTAATCATCCCCAAATTTAACAAAATCCTTACATAAGGAAGCCCTTTAAGATATTTTATTCTCATTCCTTTTGGAAAAATAGGTATAGTCTTACAAGTCTTCCTTCACAAAAATCCCATCTCTTAGTCTTTGGTCGTTCGGGTAAGTAAGGCGTGCCCACGCCTTAAGTAATGTTCGCTTCAGCATCGTGCACGTTTTCTTTTTCTTTTGAGCTTCAATTTTGCTTTCCAAAACTTGTGATATTGAGTCCACTTTGATCTAACTCCTTCATATAACACTTGAAACACAAAATACAACCAAAATTAAAAACTTGAGCGATTGTAATCATCAAAATATGAGGAAATATAACAAATTAAATAGCTATTATGCATTCTATCAAATTCCTTCACACTTAACCAATGCTTGTCCTCAAGCAATCAATAGCTAAAATTTATCAATTGTTCTTCTACAACCCAAACCATGTGCCTTAAAGGTTCAAGTCTCAACACCACAAGGAGGTAGCAAGAAAATAGAGTAAATTCCCACTTACCACATAAATGACCAATTACTTTAACAATTTCTTGAAAGCTATATGTAGTGGGACTTGACACCCCTACATTAGATTCACTCAATACTCTCAAAAGTGTTTAGGGTGTCAAGAATATACTCTCAAGTCAAGACATAGAAGAGCTTGCTAATATATCACATCGGTATCACCAATGGTTTGAATGTGAAGTAAGGGTCTGCCCAAAAGCTCACAAAATGGGGTTAATATGCATCAAATCCCACGCATTCTTCATTCAAGCAACCATCAAGAGCAATCAATCACAATGCAGCAAACAAGAATTTAACTACTTTATGCTAATTCCTCACTGTGTCTCAAAATGATGCCATAATTAAAACTAAAATTAAGGTTCAACTAAAACAGAATGAAAGCAGGATTCAAATTCAAGGTAAAATTATAGCAAGAACCCTCCCCCACACTTAGTCCAGACATTGTTTTCAATGTAATAAAATAAAAAAAATTGTATAAAGAATAGAAACTATTAAAAAAAAAGGAAAATAGAGGACTCCCCTGGAGATATTTAGATGCTAGGTGGTGGTGAAGGTGGAGTGAATTCCATGTAAGTAAAGAAGGCTGTCATATTCTTTTCCATCCTTGCAAGTTGAATCTCGAGCTTTTCAAACAGATCACCATACAGCCCTTTGGAAGGTGTTGTAGAGCTTGAAGGTCGATGAGGAACTAATGACCGTTCATTACTTACGATTTCTGGAATTGTGCATGTTGGTCGGGGTGCAATAGGTCCTCGTTCATGGAGATAGTACACACATGCTTACTTCCAAACTAAACCCATTGTCTCCAAACAACGTAAGTCCAATGGTTGCATCTCACAAGAAATATGAAGATCATTGTCATTAGGATCAATTAAATTTTCACGCACAGCCAAATGAGTAATCAAAGAACCCAAAATTAAAGGATGTTGGTTGGTGATAACATTGGTTAAATGGGAGGCTAACCATTATTCAAGATTCACCTTGATCTTCTTTTGCATACACCACAGAAAATAAAATTCAGATTTGGTCAAAACCGCAACAAAATCTTTCCTACCCGAAAAAGTAAATGCAAGATACCTATGAATGTATTTCAAAGCAGGATCACGAAGATAGGAATATTTAGATTTACTCGGGTCATAGTAGTTATAAGTAGACAATACTTTATATAAACTAAATGGTTCAAAATTCTCACTGTAGTCACAAGCACTGTTTAAATACTCATCGGTTACAGCATATTCCTCATTGATAAAGCCAAAAGCAACATTAAATTCAGTAATTGAAAGCTTGAACTCTTTCCCCATAGGTCTAAATTGAACTACCCTAGGGCTACTAAGCATGAATTCTGTAGGTTTCTCAAATTCAAAAGTAGTGTAAAACTCTCTGACAAGTTCAATATAGGCCGGACATTAAATTGAAAAATAAGTTTGCCATCCTATATTGTCAATTAATTCAAGCATGTTCGTCTCAATATGTAAACCAGCCATAGTCGGTTTATGAATGTACTTACAAGGGATGATAGGCTTATCACAAATTTTCTTATACCTATCCTTGTTCTTTTTCTTTGTAAATTGCAGGTGTCCATTCAAATCAGACTTAGAAGTTGGAAGTATATACGTTCACTTACCAATTCGAGCCCTTTTCCACGTGGGTAAAGTGCTAACCTCGGTGTTGGGTCAGGTCCTTGTGCTTGGATTCGGTCGAGTGGACTTCCTCGTGTTGACGGGGGTGTTGGAAGTGCCCTTCTGTTTTCCCATGGGTATTCTAGGTTTTCGACGAGTGGTTTGTAGCGGTTGAGGAGGCGAAAGGGAACGGGGACGGTGGGTGGTGGTGGACGAAAGGAGATGGGGAATGAGGGATAGTGATATTAGGGATTTGAGATTTTGGGTGTGACCATTTTTATTCCCCCTTTTCTGAATTTTTTTGTTCTCTCGTCCCTCAAACCCGAGAAGAACCGTGAATAAGGTGTGGGCATGCCTTATTTTAGTTTTATTGATTCTTTTACAAGCTCGCCCACGGCTTAATAAACATTGACCCTTGCCCATTTGAAACAAGATCAATTACACCTTAACGAATTAAAAAGGTCAATAAAAAAATAATAAGAATAATGTAATAAAGATTGATTGCTAATACTAAAGAAAAATTTGGGTTGCCTCCCAAAAGCGTTTTTCTTTAACATCTTTGGTTAGACATTGCTATTTCTCAAACGGTGTAACTTGGGCATTCCAAACTAATTTGATTAACATTATACACTTGAAAAACTTCGTAAAAAGGTTTCAAGCGATGCCCATTGACTTTAAAAGTCTTGCCGGTATCCAAGCTTTGAATTTCGACTGCACCATAAGGAAACACATCAAAGAAAGGTCCATCTAGAACGCAACTTACTAGGAAATAGTTTTAATTTAGAATGATAAAGTAAAATTTTTTGACTAATAGAATTTTTTTTCTGGAAATCATTTGATCATGGAAGGCCTTCACCTTTTCTTTGTAGATCTTCGAATTCTCATAGGCATCAGTGCGGATCTCCTCTAACTCTTGCAGTTGTAATTTTCTTTGGTTACTCGACTCATCCATTCTCATATTGCAATGCTTGACAGCCCAATATGCTCTGTGTCCTAGCTCTACTGGAAGATGACATGATTTTGCAAATACCAAGCGGTAAGGAAACATACCTATAGGAGTTTTGTAGGCTATTTGATATGCCCAAAGTGCATCATCGAGCCTTAGACTCCAATCCTTCATGTTAGGGTTGACAGTCTTTTCAAGTATGAATTTAATTTCCCTATTGGAGACTTCAGCTTGTCCATTTGTTTGTGGATGATAAGCAGTAGAGATATGGTGAGTAACATTGTATCTCTTTAATAAATCTTCCACCACTTTATTGTAAAAGTGAGTCCCGCAATCACTAATGATAGCTTTTGGTATTCCGACCTAACAAAGATATGAGATTTGACAAAACCTACAACCACTTTAGCATCATCAGTCCGGGTAGCCTTTGCTTCCACCCACTTTGAAATATAATCCACAGCAAGAATAATGTAAACATTAGTATAAGAAGAAGGAAAGGGGCTCATGAAGTCAATACCTCACACATCAAATATTTCACAAACAAGAACAGGCTTAAGTGGCATTTGATCTCTACGCCCTATGGTTCCAGTTTTCTAACATTGTTCACAAGACTTGCAAAACATGTATGAGTCACGAAACAAAGTAGGCCAAAATAATTCACACTCTAATACTTTATGGGTTGTTCTCTTAGGACTAAAATGGCCCCCACAAGCATGACAAAATTTTAAAATTGAAGGAATTTCTTGTTGGGGCACACACCTGCGAATAATTTGGTCAGAACAATGTTTCCACAACTAAGAGTTATCCCACACATAATATTTAGTATCACTTTTTATTCTATCATTTGAGCTCTAGACAAATCATCGGTAGTGCTTTAGTAACCAAATAATTAACTATATCAGAGTACCAGGGAGTCGTCTCTTGAATGGAAAAAAGATACTCATCTGGAAAACTGTCCTTCAACGGTGATGGTTCCTCATTTGTGATTAATCTACTGGGATGATCAGCGACCAAATTTTCTGTACCATTTTTATCACATATCTCTAAGTCAAACTCTTGTAGCAAAATAATCCACCGAATAAGTCTAGGTTTCACCTTCTTCGAAAATAAGTATTTCAGATCTGCATTATCAGAATAAATAATCACTTTAGTGCCAAGCAAATACGGATGAAATTTTTCTAAAGCAAAAATAACAGCTAAAAGTTATTTTTCTGTAGTTGAATAGTTGCATTGTTCATTGTTTAGTGTCCTGGAGGCATAATAAATAGCATGATGGGCTCTTCCAACTCTTTGTCCAAGCATAGCACCTACTGTATGATTACTCGCATCACACATGATTTCAAAGGGAATGCTCAAATTCGGCGATTGGATAACTGGTGTTGAAGTGAGCATATCCTTCAATTTATCAAATGCACCTTTACATGCCTCATCAAATTCAAATACCACATCTTTTGGAAATAATTTACACATGGGCTGAGTGATCTTGGAAAAATCTTTGATAAAATGCCGATAAAATCCTATATGTCCAAGAAAAGAGCGAACTCCCCCGCACATTTGTAGGGGTAAGGCAAAGATTTAATAATTTCTATCTTAGATTTATCAACTTCAATACCCCTGGAGGATACAATATGGCCCAAAATAATTCCTTAATCAACCATAAAATCTCATAATTCAAGACTAGGTTTGTTTCTATGCATCTTCTTGGCACTTTTTGGAGGTTACTTAAACATACATCAAAAGAATCACCGTAGACTGTAAAATCATCTATGAATACGTCTATGATGTTCTCCATGTAATCAAAAAATATACTAACTATACACCTCTGGAACGTAGCAGGGGCATTAGAAAGTCCGAATGGCATTCGTCAATATGCAAAGGTGCCAAAGGGACATGTGAATGTGGTTTTCTCCTGATCTTCAGGTACAACTGGAATCTGATGAAAACTTGAATAACCATCAAGACAACAATAATGAGTACGACGGGCTAAACGTTCAAGCATTTGATCTATAAACGGAAGGGGAAAGTGATCTTTTCTAGTTGATGTATTTAACTTCCTATAATTTATACACACCCGCCAACCATTTTCAACACGAGTAGGCACCATCTCACCTTCAGAATTTCTAACCATTGTTATACCTATTTTCTTTGGGACAACCTTAATCGGACTTACCCATTTACTATCTGAAATTGGATAGATCATACCTACGTCTAGAAGTTTCAAGATTTCTTTCTTTACCACTTCCATCATGGGTGGGTTCAGTATTTGTTGGGCTTCTCTAGAAGGTTTACAACTTTCTTCCAGCAATATCCTATGCATGCATGTGGAAGGACTCCTCCCCTTGATGTCAGTTGTTGTCCATCCAATAGCCGCATTATACTCTCTAAGCACCCGAATTAATTTTTCTTCCTCCAAGGTAGAAAGTGTTTTGGAGATAATTGTTGGAAGAGCTTCTCTTTCTCCTAAGAACACATAATTAGGTGATCTGGTAAAGGTTTCAATTCCAATTTTGGTGCCTGCATAATAGCAGAAAGTGTGAGAAAGAGGCAATTCAATTTGAGATACATTATACCTTATAGGTTTAAGTGACTCTAGTTCGTGAATTGCGTGTTGCAAGTCAGAATCCAACATAAACTCCTTTATAGCTTCTCTAGTCCTCCAAGAATGAGGCTTCTGCAAAGTACAACTTTTAGTTTATCATCATTAATAAGATCAAAAAAATTCTGTGCTAAAGGGTCAATAACAACCAACATATAAAGAGGAGACAGATCCCCAGGATATCTCATGGCATCATAGATATTAAACTTAATAATTTCACCATCAAACTCCATTGTGAGTATACCAGCATGCACATCAATCTTTGTCCTAGATTTTTTCAAGAATGGCCTTCCTAACAGGATTTTTATAGGGTTAGAAGAGTCATCTTCTTCCATATTAAGCACATAAACATAAGTAGGAAAAACTAATTGATTAACTTACACTAGTACATCCTCTAAGACTCACTCAGGATACACATTAGACCTATTAGCAAGTTGAAGAATCACACTTGTTTTTTTCAATAGACCATTATTCAAAGACGAATAAATAGAAAGAGGCATGACATTTATCGAAGCTCCTAGATCTATCATTGCTTTCTCAATCCTAACATTACCTACTTTACAAGGAATAGTGAACATACATGGGTCCTTGCATTAGGGAGATAATTTCCGTTGAAGGATGGCTGAAACATTCTCTCACATATTTACCTTTTCATTACCTTTCAACTTCCTCTTGTTGGTACAAAATTTCTTGAGAAATTTGGCATATCGAGGCACTTGTTTAGTTGCATCAAGTAAGGGAATATTTACCTCAATTTTGAGAAAGGTCTCCAAGATTTCCTTCTCCTCTTCTTCTTTCTTTGATTTATTCAATCTTGTAGGAAAAGGAGAGTGTGTCACCAAAATTTTTGGTTTGTCTCTATTAAGGCTTTCAGACTAGTCGGTTTGAGGTTGAGAGATAGCCTCATTTTCGGCTACTTCTCCTGAGTTGCCTTGCTTCATCTTGATAAGTTCTTCCAATTCTTTCACACTCCTCAATGTAATCGGACTATCATTTTGTTTTGGACTAACAACAGTCTGTGAAGGAACTTTACCTTGAGATTCCAATCTGTTTACAGTTGATGCTAATTGACTCACTTGATTCTCTAAGTTTTTGATGCCCGTCCTAGTCTCATGTAAAAATTGTTGTGTGTTAGTTGCAAGTGTTTAACAATTTCTTCTAGAGATACACCTGAACTTGAAGAAGGCTGCTGTGGTTGAGAAACATGCTGTCTGGGCAGGAATTGCTGGAATTGTGATCCTACCCCATAACTAAAGTTAAAGTGATTTTTCCATCCTGGATAGTAAGTGTTTGAATAAGGATCATATTTTCTTTGTGGTGGGCCTGGAAATCTTTCAACTGCATTAGCCTGCTCAAAAGAATCTTCTTGAAGTGTAGGACACATATCAGTTGGATGGCCAGTAGCAGCACAAATTCCACAAGCATTAACCTGCTGTATATTTCCTACAGCCATTTGTTGAACAAGAGAGGTTAACTTAGCTATTTGGTTTTCAAGGGAGGATACATTTACCTCATTCACCTTTCTCAAAGGGATATGTTGTTTGGATGCAAATTGTTGTAAGTTGGCAGCCATGATGGAGAACAAATCTCTAGCGGCAGTGGGGATTTTGTTCACTATAGTACCTCCGCTACTGGCATCCATCATCTTCCTCTCCATGGGTAACAATTCTTCATAGAAGTATTAAATGCGTAGTTGTTCAGAAATTCCATGTTGAGGACAGCTTGTACACAATTGCTTGAGTCTTTCCCAATATTCATGAAGGATTTTTGTATCTTTCTATTTGATTCCACATATTTCCCTTCTGATGTTTACAGCTCGTGAAACTGGGAAAAACTTATCAAGGAACAATCTGACCATTCTTGTCCATGTGGTTATAGAGCCTGGAGGTAAATAAAATAGCCAATCTTTCTCTCTCTCTCTATCTCTCTCTCTCTATCTCTCTCTCTCTCGACTAATGAGAATGGAAAAGCCTACAATTTGATTAGTTCCTCGGTCACTCCTTGTGGTTTCATACTTGAACACACCACATGGAGTTTCTTTAAGTGCTTATGGGGGTCTTCACTCTCAAAACCATGGAATTTAGGGAGCAAGTGGATCAAGCTAGATTTTAGTTCAAAGTCCACCTCCAAAGCAGGGTATTGAATACAAAGTGGTTGTTGATTCACGTTTGGTGCAGCCAATTCTCTCATAGTTCTTTCTTCATTTGCCATTGCTTGCTCTGCTTCAGAATTGCTAGATGAATCACTAGATGAATTAGCCAGGTTGAGTGTTAAATCAGATGAATATTCTTGTTTGGCACACAACTTAGCTTCCTTTCTCAATTCTCGAGTTGTCTTCTCGATTACAGGGTCATATTGCAATTCACCTATATGAGAAAAATGAGCCATAAAAAGAATAAAAATTAAATCTATTTGACACAAATCCCCGGCAACGAAGCTAAAAATTTGGCGAGTGACGAATCTAACAAATAATAAATGCTGCTTTCTTAAAATATAAATTACAGCAAGGGTGAGAAATATTGTATCCACATAGATTGAACCCAATGAGGTGAACAAAAAATCCAACGATAATGACGACGCGTTGAATCCTTTGATTACACAATGAAGAACCCACGATCCGATGTTTAGACGCCACAAGATTTAGATCTTGATA
>CAIGRN010113666.1:0-11157 GCA_903798345.1 Fraxinus anomala | reverse complement strand
TTCTTCATCAATCTACTATTGCAAAGTACATTCTTAAAAAATAATGGGACTCAAACACCCCCTATATTTGTATTAGGATTTAATTATATTGTAATCAAAATCAAATTAGGATTTGAAAAATCCAAGTTATTGTAAAATTATTATGTGATTGAAAGAGTCCAAAAAGAAGTAAAAATAAATAAAAAATCCAAGAAGATCAAGATTCGGATTTGAAGAAATTGAAATCGAGTAGGACCCATTTTCGCTAGCTTGTCGTCCAACCGGCGCTCGAGCATTAGAAGCTGAATTACTATTGCCCGCCTAGCGCTAGACGACGACATATGCTTCACTCGCCTAGCGCTTGAGCAATGGGGTCGATGTCCAGAATCCTATTTGCAATAAAACACGTGATTTTCATCCATATTTCAACCCAAACACTTTCTCATATATATATATATATATCCTACCCTATGAACGTCCTAAGGTGTATTGAATCGTATGTTTTTCATAGAGATCATTCATCTGAAGATTCAAAACACATTCATTGATTCAAAAATTCAATCACTATATTATTTAAGCCATAAATTTATCCAAATTTTGATTTGTTGATATAGTTATATTGTTTATCGTTAAACCACAAATCAAATTACTGACGATCTTTTGATCAAATATCAAATCACCTAATCCACCGAAAATAAATCTATACCAGAGATCGGGAGCTGTTGCAAAAGCATCAATTCAAGAGAACAAGGTGAGGTACCAGAAGTCGAGATTTGATTTCAGGAACACGCAATCTAGGAGAGCTAACGTATAAATCAGGAGTCGGGATTTATTTTGAAGGAGCACGCATCCAGTAGAATCAAGGAAGACTGCAGAATTGAGGTCAGGAGTTTTACAGGGTTGATGGGTCTGGACCGTACTGTACGTTTGTTTCGATTTATAGTAGATTACTGACTAACAAAATGCCTAGAGTTTTTTACCAATTGAAATTTATCCGCGATTAATTTGATGTTCTTTACTACTTTAATTATTGATTGTGACATTCAAACCATAGGGTAATTGAACTTGATTGACTAATCACCTAGAAATAAGTAAAAAGTGACTTGTTACTTTTAATTGTCTAATTTCGAACGTTGGGTCTAAATCACCAAGAAACAATTAAAAAGTAACTCGTTACTTTTTCTTGTCTAATTTCACACGTTAAGTCTAAATAAATCGACTATTTAAAACTTTCATGGTGTATAATACATTATGGAATAGTAGGAGTATGAAAAATGTGCAGTTAAAAATGAAAGAAAAGCTTTTGGATTGCACGTAATATTATTTTATTGAAAAATATGTTGTTGAAAAGAAGATATAATATATTTTGAAAAAAAATGGAAATCAAACAATTACTTCATATATCAAATGAAATTGAAGCTTAATTTAATTTTAATGGAACATTATGAAAGACATTGTCCACCCCTGGAGAGGCTTTTAAATTGCCTCATTCCCCCTCCCCTTGGTTACAAGGTTTGTTACTTTATTTGCTTCATTTTTCTATCTTAATTTAGACAATCAACTATCAGTCCCAACAGATATCTCAGTAATTAATACAATTCATTGCAAAATAGTGAATTAAACTAAAACTTCAAGCTCAATAGATGATCGAATGCACAATATTATGTACATAAGTTTCCAAGTGGATCCTTGGCAAAAATTAGAAAGCATAAATATAGCCAACAACCTAAGCATTAAGGTACCACTTCAATTGTCGTCGACATTTGAATGCTCAACCTCCGCTATATTCGTCTGAATTGTCCGAGCTTGTGAATCCATGTACTCGACAGTGTCATAAAGCTAGAGGAATGTTTAAGTCAAAAAGAAAGCAAGCCATGCCATATATAAGCAAAGTATTGGAGGGAAGCAACTCTGGTCATTTAGTATACAACAACCAATTCACGATGTCAAAAAAGTTCGGGGCGACCTTGGCTCGGCCCAGAAAAAGTCCGAATCGGGCCGGGTTGTGGCTCGGTGGCATCGAGCCAAGGCTCGGGCCGAGCCCCATTTTAGGCGGCTCGAGTCATGGGGCTAGTCGAGCTTTTTTTTTTAAAAGTTTAGAGGCATTTTTTTATATATTAATATTTAGTTATTAACTTACATTATAAAAAATTATAGATTTATAATGAATTTAAAAAAAAACACGAGCGGGCACGGCTTGGCCCGCTAAGGCTTGAGCCGAGTCTCCTTTTTTGGCCAAAAAAACTCTAACCCGTTTGGCTCCTTGAATTTCGGTTCATGGCTAGATTCGACTCAACTCAACTCGTTGACATGGCTACAACCAATACACAACTTCAGTCATTTATCTTATTTATCAGGAGTTCTGAGAATCCATTTCATTGGGAGACTGCATTTAGAACAATAGTAGTAAACACACATAGCATTCTCCATGTCCCCAATATTAACACATATATACAAATACGGGTCATGTCATAATCATACTGTTGTCCTCCAGTCTTTACTTGAAAGCATCAACATGAACTCAATCAACATCGTTCACAATAATGTTGTATTTAAGCAAAATAATATAAACTAAACATACATGACAATGGACCTAAACAATTTTTCAAATAAATATGAAAACAATACATGAATGTAAAAACCTTCAATACACTATAAATTACAAGTTCAAAATGGTATACATTTTTTCTCAATAAAAAATCATATTATTTCATGTTATTTTATTTCTTCCTACCACTCTTAGTGTACAGAGTCCTGTTTGACATGTTGGTATTCGAATGTACGTTGTGCATCGTTTCTTCGTCACCACCTCTTCTACTTTTTGATGTGACGGTAGGGTGGGTTTGGTGTGATGTTTTTCTACTATTTTTTCATGTAGTCAAATCAATTTTAATTAAGGACACTCGAGGTATTTAAAATTTTTAGAGGGGCAAACAGTTCAAAAGTGATATTTTTGCAAAAATTATTAAAATGTGACATTTTTGAAAATAACTAAAATGTGACATTTTTGAAAATAACAATCCAAGAAGTGACGTGTTATTTCCTCTTAATAAAATTATTCACTAATGTGATAATGACAGATTAAGTCAACTCTTCATCAATTTAATCAACAATCATGCTCCACAAACAAGCTCAAATGCGGGTTAAAAAATATGAGGGACATGTATCGACACATGATTGGACAGTTTGAAAAAAGAATAAAAATACAACACCCAATTATTAATCTGCTACATCACCCTGTCTCTTCATCTCTATTCTTGAGCCTGTCCAAAGAGTATTAATCTTTAATCACTTTTCTCAAGTGGCAAATGAGTTTTTTAAGAGAGGGTGTGAATAAAAATAAATGAATAAATCTCATAAATTATGTGAGTGTAAATAATATTTTTGTTTTTTAAATAACTTTTCTCTTAGATAAGTTCAATCAAAAGCCGAGATGCAAATCTTAATGCAGTTGTCTTCAAATAAGTCAAGGGGTACTTTTGTACTTCTCATTAAATATTTTAGACTCTTCAACGCCGCTTACGCGTCCGCATTGAATCACTTCCCTCTTGGCCACTTGTTATTGTACCAAGTCAACTGCAAATTTACCGTCGCCGTTAGGAATTTTCTGGGCGGGTGTAAGTTCACAAGAAAATACATATAAAATCAAAAAATATATATATATATATATTAAGGCCCGGTGGGGACTAAATTTAAATTTTTAGTAAAATTTGATAAAAGTTAATCAAATGCGTGATTGAAAAATTATGAATTTCATATAACATATGATTAAAATTAATTGTTATTTTTTATTTAAATTAAAATCAAAAATTTAATTTCTATCAAATAAGGGCTAAATATTTTCTTCTAAAAGTAAAAAATGCACCGACTCGTTTTTTTCTTTCTAACTTCTTATTCTAAAAGTGTTTTTAGAAAAAGTCACATTGAACAACCTACCTTTAAAAGTTCTTAACTGGCAAAAACACTTAGCTCGTTTGAGTCAAATTAAAATTTTTATTCTTATTATTCTACTCATTTTCAACCACACATTTTTCAATAAAATAATATTTTCCATCACATTAATAACTTTTTCTTTTTTTCCAACCACACATTCTCCATTAATCTACTATTCCAAACTACATTCTTTCAAAATAATGTGGATCAAACACACCCTTAATAAAACTTGCTAAATAGGATCAAAAGCTATTTTGATTTTCAAAAACTACTTTACACTTTTCAAAATTCATATCAAACGGGACATTCTATCTATGATCCCTTTATACAACTTGGCAACTTGCAAATTTCCTGCCCGGTGAATATGATTCCAATCCTGTTAAGTTCGAATTAAAGAGTCAATTTCAGTTCATAGTTTACACACAAGGTGTCAATTGGTGGGCTGAACTGACTCGACCAACATGAATGTCGGCCCAAATCAGGCATTTGCTTGCATGAATTAGCCCATTTAAGAATGTAGTCCAGGCCTAGCTCAAATTGTATTCAAAATCTTGGACCGAATGGCCTGCAGACCCGTCTATTGCATACTACTCAATTCAGGCTAGGCAAACTCGTCATTTTTTAATCTATAATGGAAAAAATATTTTCATTGTTATATTTGAAAATTACATCGTTAAATGTTTGTCAGATGTTAAAAAAAAATCACTTTACAAATAAAATTTACTGCTAGTAGTAAAAAGTTTTTAAATAAATCGAGTCAACTAGCTTAATGTTCCTACCATAATGGGCGAATCAACCCATGAATTGATCTTCAGAAAGTTGAGCTACTTATGGTCAAATATTTTAATGATTTTGGACTGTCTATCCATTTTGACACTACTTGATTATCTTACATTTAATTTTTATTCGAAAGTGTGTATAAAAATTCTTCAACCTTTTTAGAATATCTAATAGAGAAAACGATAACGATGAGGGGAAAGTTGATGGAAATTTTCCATGAGCTTTTCGAAACGATGGTTTGTACCATTCTCTTTATTTGAAAATAAGTTTTGACAGTTTGAGTACCCACTTTTGGATGGTCGTTAGGGATGACAAAAAAACTCATTCAACCCGATACCCCGTGGGGTCCCGCTACCGAATGGGGCGGGGATGACCCGCCTAACCGGGTAAATGGGGCGAGGGTCATTACCCCGAAGCGGGTACGTGACGGGTACGAGAAACATAGTCTCCGTCCCGCTACCCGTTCCATTTAAAGTTAATTTCAAATTTAAGTTTTTTATCGAACAAAAATAATAAATTTATCTTCATTTTAAAGAGAATATAAGTTGTTTTTAACAAATTAGTACAAAAATAATAATATTTATTAACTAAAGACATAAAAAAACTAAAAGCAAAAAATAAAATACCCGACGGGACGGGGATGGGAATAGTCGACCCGTCACATACCCGTCCCGTTGGTTGCCATCCCTAATGGTCGTAAGTTTTACCCCGATTTTTGATTTTGGGTTTCAACGAATGAAACATTAAGATTTCAGCATAAAGATCAGATCAACCTTAAAAAAGACACGAAGAAATGGAAAAGATAGAATTATTTCAGCTAGGATTTTTGTGTGTCGAATCCTAGCCATCCATTTATGTTGTACGGGAGCGATTCGAGAACCGTAGAGGCCTACACTTGAACATACAAAACCACACACGACTCCACCATATTTTATCCAATGAAATTATTCTCATTTTTTTTACCTTTTCTATTTTTTAGTAAAATGTCGAAATGCTATTCAGAGATAACTTCATGGTCTCGGACAAGATCGGACGATGAATCAAGGTATATGCTGACATAGAGGTCCGTACTTGGTGCTATTACCTGCGATGTCTCGAACTCTAATGCTACATGAGGACTTACTATCGCGTGAAGTATTACAATGTCCACTTTTTTGAGCGGGTACACGGAACACTTCCTCGGCGAGTAATGAGATTTTATTTAATACTAAGTAGTAAATATTATGTTTTGGCATTGTTTAGTGTCCACCGTCAACTTCTAAAATATGGAGATGAATGATAGTTTTGAAAGTTCGTTTTTGGTAACCCTATTTTAAAAATCCTTGTCGCCAACCTTGTAGGTTTTAAAGCTATGTAATGAAGGAAGATTTGGTGTAAAATCCTGCCTTTTCATTTCTATACTTCGTTCGATAAGTTTGTTATGTTTTTAGTACAAACAGGTACAATATTAAATGATAAAATTGTTGACCTCAAAAAATGATGTCAACAGACGTCGGGTCCACTCGTGCATGCGCAAGCTAAATCCAACACGTAGATATCGATCAACGGTCAAGATAGCTCCAAAATTGGATGTGGGATGAGCTCGACAATACGAGACGTTTCCGTTCGGGTTCCGCGCAGGACAATGGGATACGATTGTACAATAATCACCAATCGCCAAGAACTCAGATTCAATATTGTAATGAACCAGTGAGAGAATAAAATAGATTACTCCAAATATTTAAAGTTGCATTTGTCTTCAATTGTTACATGGTAGGGGTATTTATAGTGTTACAAATGGAATGGTGACCCTTGGATCAAATTACACTTGGCTTCATCTCCTCGGCCAAGTCCTAGCCGTCAAGTTGACTTTCCTAGCCCTTTAGAGCATTTAATGTTCTTACACTCTATTGACAAGACAATACACAAATGCACTTATTACAAGGATCACATCAATCATTCCAATAAGATCTTTATCATGAGTTCAATCTTTGTACGTGGGCTGCTATTAGCCTCGGAGCCACTTGGCCTCGGAATTTTGCTTGGGCTTCGTTCTCGGAGCTACTTTGGCCTCAGAATTACTTGGGCATGTAGGCTCGATAGCTCGGTGGGCCTATAAGCTTGGCAGCTCGGTGGGCCTCTAGGCTCGACAGCTCAGCCTACAGTTTAACTAGGATGGCCATGTGGCAGTATCTTGTAACAAGTCATAACAATAGTCCCCCAAGTCCATGTGTAATTATTTATGTTATGTATGGACTTTTATTAATTGCCGAAACATGTTTCTTGTTATTGGATATCACAAAAAAATTGAAATTTCTGATTCATCATATTAGTCCCCTAAGTCCAGGCATAAATATTCATATTGTGTGTGGAGTTAATAGTTGTTGTGAGACCGACTTACTTGCATTGTTTTGGAGCTGAGGCAGAGAGAATTGATGAACTGCCAATACTCATTTTGTTTTGGAGCTGAAGCAGAGAAGAATTGTTGAACTGCCGAGGTTGGAGTCGAGGCAGAGAGAATTGCTGATCTGCTGAGGCTGGAATTGAGGCCGAGAAGAATTGCTGAACTGTCGAGGCTCATTTACTTTGAAAATAGCTGATTTTTTTTGGAGATGAGGCAGAGAAGAATTGTTGAACTGTCGAGGTTGGAGCTGAGGCAGAGAGAATTGTTGATCTGCTGAGGTTGGAGCTGAGGCAGAGAAGAATTGTTGAACTGTCGAGGTTATAACTTTGAAGATAGCTGAACTTGTTTTGGAGCTGATGCATAGCGAATAGCTGAATTGCGGAGCTGAAAACTTTGAAGATAGCTGAACTTGTTTTGGGGCTGAGGCAGAGAAAAATTGCTGAACTGCCGATGCTCATAACTTTGAAGATAGCTGAACTTGTTTGGGAGCTGAGACAGAGATGAATAGCTGATCTGCCGAGGCTCATAACTATGAAGATAGCTGAACTTATTTTGGAGTTGAGGCAGAGCGAATAGCTGATCTGTCGAGGCTGGATCTGCCAAGGTTGGAGCTAAGGCAGAGAAGATTTGCTAAACTAATGAGGCTCATTTACTTTGAAGGTAGTTGAACTTGTTTTGGAGCTGAGGCAGAAAGTTACTGAACTGCGATGCTCATTTTCATGCCTCAGTACATAACTTCTCCCATGACGTTCAGCCTCGTCATATGAGACTTGTGATGTCTGCCTCATAGAGCCAATGAGGTAATTTCTTTTGGGATTTGATCCTTATCTCCGAGGTGCCCACGCTTCTCCACATGGTGGATGGTTCATCCATGTAGAGGCTTTTTCCATGAGCTTGTGATGTTCGTCTCAGAGAGCTAATGTCGTAATCCTTTTTGGGATCTGATCTTTTTCTCCAAGGCGCTCTTGCTTCCCCACATGGTGGATGGTTCATCCATGTGGAGGCTTCTCCCATGACGTTCAGCCTCGTCATGGGAGGCTTGTGATGTCTGCCTCGGAGACCCAATGAGGTAATCCCTTTTGGGATCTGATCCTCTTCTCCGAGGTGCCTACACTTCTCTACATGGTGGATGATTCATTCATGTAGAGGATGACGTTCGGCCTCGTCATAGGAGGCTTGTGATGTCTGCCTCGGAGAGCCAATGAGGTAATCCCTTTTGGGATCTGATCATCTTCTCCGAGGCGCCCTCGCTTCCCCACATGGTGGATGGTTCATTCATGTAGAGGCTTCTCCCATGACGTTCAGTCTCGTTATATGAGGCTTGTGATGTCTGCCTCGGAGAGCCAATGAGGTAATCACTTTTGGGATCTGATCCTCTTCTTCGAGGCGTCCACGCTTCCCCATATGGTGGATGGTTCATCCATGTGGAGGCTTCCCTTTTGATCTTTGTCAATAGAAGGTGTTTTATAATTTGTGAACTTGTGCAAATTTTATTTTACAGATTGCAAACTTTGTTTCTTGAATGAGGACTCCAAGATAATGTCACCTCTTCCTTTATTCAAGGAATGACGACTTCATGATAATGCATCTTCCTTTATTCAAGGAATGAGGTCTCAAGCCAGGGATAAGCATCTGGCGTGGCGAGAAATAAACATCCCGCAAATAGCTAGGCTCTACAATAGTGATATCGGAGCCTTATAAACCGACCTTGAAACGACGAGGTCTTACATTTAGGCTCAATGATAGTGAGATGCGAGAAATAACCATCTCGCGAGGCTAGGAGTAAGTATCTCACGAGGTGGGGAATAGACATCCCACGAATAGCTCTCGAACTATCAGAGTCTTATAAGCGGGTCTCGGATAGACGAGGTCTTACAGCTAGGCTCAACGATAGTGAGAGGCGAGGAATAACCATCTCACGAGACCAGGGGTAAGCATCTGGTGATGCATGGAATAGACATCCCGCGAATAGCTCTCAAACTATTGGAGTCTTATAAGCCGGCCTCGGATAGATGAGGTCTTACAGTTAGGCTCAACGATATTAAGAGACGAGAAATAACCATCTCGCGAGGTCAGGGGTAAGCATCTGACGATTTGCCTCTTCATTTTGCAAAGAACGAAGACTTAAAAAAATGCTGTCTCTTCTTTTATTCAAGGAATGAGGCCATTATGTTGAATTGCTGAAGCTTTCAGAGGGTCATTTACTTCTTTAGCGGCCTACCCTTTTCAGGGGGTCATCTTATTAAAGCCACTTCATTAGTGGCCTCCACTTTTCATGGGGTCGTAGTGGGCGGGAGGGACCTACTTGGTTCTCAGCCTCTCCACCTCTCTTTTGACGCCTATCTTTAGGCGGAACAACACGGGGGACAGATTCTTGCCTTTCCTCCGATTTCCATGTCTCAGGATGTGGGGGCCGAAACCTATTCCTAGGCACCGAAATTTCATGGTGTTGACGTATGGGCCCTGGATTCGCAGGGCTGATTCGGTCGAATACACTGATGGACCTCTGTGGCCTAGCCTAGGGTTCATATTCTGGGGAGAAGTTGTCCTCCATATTGAATGGGGCCTCGATGGGTCGGTCGAAGCGTAATTTGAAGAGACATCAATTCCCACCTTCCTCTCTATAAGGCTAGTTCCTCTAACATGACTGGGGGGATAAGCTCTTTGGCTTTGCACCTCTTTTCTCTGTTGGCATTGCTCTGGAGGAGCAAAGGAAGGGATTGGACGTCCTCCATGGCTGTGCATTTGCATCAATAATTCTTGCATGGCTAAATTTTGGTTAGTAATACTCCTCATGTTGGCTATCATAGTTGTCATTTCCCTTGTGAGTTGGGCATCATTCTTCTCCCACCTCGTCTATGATGGTGGTGGGGTCGACGCCGACCCTCTAGGGCAACTGTGAGGAGGACTTCGTGTCACTTTCCCTCATACGCCTGGGAGGGCCATCTCCATCCGAATTCATATCCTTTTCAGCATAAAACTCAAATATTTTCCAACTATAGGGGATTCCTCTTACTCCTTTGCAAGAACAAATCATTTTTCAAGGGGGATGCCCAAAATTTATTCTTTCAAAAAGCTTTTTTCACGGGGTTGCTCGTCGTTATAGTGTGATTTTTCACAGACGGTACCAATCTGTTGACCTAAAAAAATACTGCCAACCGATGTCGGGCCCACTCGTGCATGCGTAAGCTAAATCCAACACGTAAATGCCTCAGCGGTCAAGATCACTCCAAAATTGGACGTGGGAGGAGCTCAACGACACGAGACGTTTCCGTTCGGGTTCTAGCGGAATAACGAGATACGATTGTACAATAATCACCAATCGCCAAGAACTCAGATTCAATATTGTAATGAACCAGTGAGAGAATAAAATAGATTGCTCCAAATATTCAATTATTACATGGTGGGGGGTATTTATAGTGTTACAAATGGAATGGTGACCATTGGATCAAATTACACGTGGCTTCATCTCCTCGGCCAAAGCATCAAGTCCTAGCCATAAAGTTGACTTCCCTAGCTCTTTATAGCATTTACCCTATTGACAAGACAAGAAATAAATACACTTATTACATGAATCATATCAATCATTCGAATAAGATCTTCATGAGTTCAATCTTTGCACGTGGGCTGCCACTGGCCTCGGAGCCTCGGAGCCACTTGGCCTCGGAATTTACTTGGGCTTAGTTCTCGAAGCTACTTTGGCCTCGAAATTACTTGAGCTTGTAGGCTTGGCAGATCGGTGGGCCTGTAGGCTTGCCGCTCGGCCCACAGTTTAACTAGGATGGCCACATGACAGTACCTTGTAACAAGTCATAACAAAAATAATTAATATCATGAAGCGTAAGTGTTGGCGCTCTAGATCACGAGTGTTGGCACCACAATATGCACGAAGAAAATTTTTGTTGAGTATGTTTTCGATAGTTCTTTTTCATTTTTTGTCCATTTCTATATTATAATGTATAATAATGACTACAAATAAGTAAAAATCGAGTATGTTACATTCATACTTGAATTTTCTGATTTTGCATTTATATTCTTGTCACTTAATGGGCATACTAGGTTGCTTTTTAATGATTGATATT
>CAIGRN010113658.1:0-11289 GCA_903798345.1 Fraxinus anomala | reverse complement strand
ATATTATTAATAATTTTTGAAATAAACACTTCTTTCAAAGTATTAACATCTTTGTAACAAGGAGGATTTGTAAATTTAAAAGTAATTTCCTAACCAAAAATATTTGCAGTTAAACATTTGGAATCAGTCTGAAAGGGATAATTTTGAATAATAAAAGGAGTACCAAGATTTACTTCTTGGTCTAAATCTTTAATAAGATAAAATATATTTTTAAAGCAAATATTTGAATCACAAACATGAGCTTTGAAAGTTTATATTGAATATTCAACGTTTTCCCATTAGCACCATAGAGACGCTAAGTGGTTTTTTCAAAGTATTTTGTAGGTATAAATCATTCCCTAATACAATTTTGATCAGTACCATAATCAATTAAGACTCTAGTATGAAATTTAAAATCTTTATTGATAATAATTTCCATTTGACAATATCATTTCTGAAGTTTAATTCGGCTAATAACATTAACCTTTTCGTCTTGAGTTTGAGGAATAATGGAATTTTTTGATATTTGGGAAGTAATTTCTTCACTTCAAAAGAATCAACTTCTTCAACTATAGTTTCATTCTCTTGCTTAACTTTCAAGAGAATTACTTCCATACAAACATCTTTTATTTGTTTTTGAAGAATAGAAATCTAAGAGCCTTTATTATTTTCAAGCCGTTTTCTATTTTCGATTTTTCAAAATAATGAAAACGCGTTCTCTTTCCTATTTTCGAAAACGCATTTTTGAAAACAAATTACAAATTTACAAAGAAAGCCCAAAACTACAAATTTATCATTTTGGGTGTTTTCAGTTATAATCATACCAAAATTTTCAAATCGTTTTTGGGTGTTTTCAAAATAATTTTGCAAAATGTCAAAAAGAACACATTTTCAACAATCTCAAAATAGACACCCAAAATACAAAATTCAAAATGAATTTAAAACTCAAAGCACAAAGAGAACAGCCCATAAGATTTCATAAGATTGATTTCTGGTTTTAAATCAGAACTAGAAGATTTTGAAGATTCAGCTTTAAACATATTCATAATATTTTGCATACAATAAGGTTGTGCTGAAGATTTTGAAGGTAGAAGAGAATTGAACTTTTTCTTAAGTTGAGGATCTTCAATTTTCTCAAATATTTCCTGAATAAGTTCTTTTCATTTCGTAAAAACATTTATAATTTTACAACCACAAATTTCATTACTTTTATTGGAAGGAGATGACTCATTATAATGAGTCTCAATTATAGTTCATTTACACTTTCTTGAAGGTGAATATCTCCCGCTATTTCACACTTAAAAAGTTCCTTTGCTTTCTGTTTTCCATTATAGTTGAAGCTCCGAACTTGAAACCAAATTGAATTTGATTAACTTGATCAACTTTTGAAACTACTTTTAAAATTTTCTTCCACTCAGAATTGATGTTCTCAATAGACAATATGATATTCTTATGAATCTTCATTATCTAAAACTTTATGATTTTAGATGGTAAAAAGATATGTTTCTTACTCGTGTTTTATTACGAGAAGATTGTTATCAATCTTATTGGAAAAAAAAAGATTTATATCTAGACTTCCTATACTTTTTGAGGAAAAAGTTAGAAATTCTCTCAAAAACAAGTATCAAGATTCTATTCCATATGTTGGTCTTACATATGGAGAAATTATCAATTTTGTTAACAAAGAAGGTTTAAATCTTTGTAATATGAAAGCCAGATTGCAATCAGAAAGAACTGAAACCCGAAAGGAATTAGTATCATTTTGTGAACAATATGATTTTGATAAAATTACTCCTCCTTCTTCTTTAAAATTAAAAAGGAAGAATTTTCCTCCTTATTTAAGGAAACGATCTTATCAAAATCATTTTTCAGAGCAAAAGAATTTTCAAAATTATCCATAAAAAGAAAATTTTTTAAAGAAAAGATTTTCAAAATATTCCAATGTTACTTGCTGAAAATGCAAACAAAATGTACATTATTCTAATAAATGTCCTATGAATGGAAAGATTAATAATCTTCAAATTGATGAAGATATTAAATTAGAACTTCTCAATTTGATTGATACCAAAGGCATCCTTCCTTCTTTCTTTCTTGAGGTTTGCTCCTATTCCTAAGAACTTTTTGGAATTTCTTTACAAAATAAACTATCTCATCATCCTTAAGGGTCTTAGTGTCAGTAGACTCACACTCATCTTTCTTAACGGTGTTCAAGGCTATAGATTTAATCTTCTTCGATTGAAATATGGTGAGTTCATAGATTTGAAGAGATTCTACAAGTTCCTCTATCTTAACTGTATCTAATTACTTGCTCTCTTCAATCGATGTAATCTTAGGTCCAAACCTCTTAGGTAAGGATCTAAAAATTTTTCGAACTATTTTAGACTCTGGATTTTTATTTTTTTTTTACCTAAATTGAAACTAGAGTTCACTGTGTCATTCAGCTTCACATAAAATTCATCGAACGATTCATCATCGTTATTTTAATTTCTTCAAACCTAGTGGTTGACATCTACAACTTGGAGTTCTTAATGATTTTTGGTTCCCTCATGTGTGGTCTCTAAAATATCCCAAACTTCTTTCGTGGTTTTACACATCGACACTTAGCAGATAGAGTCATAAACAGGACATGAAACCCTTTACTTGCACTCAACTAGTTCATCCTTGGTCCAAAAAGAAATGACCGTGGGAGTAACTACACCTAAAACAGTAGAGGAAGGGACGGGAAGAATGGAGACACGAAAAGAGACTGATTCATCTGGATTAAAGATTAAAGATGGGCCAGGAATCGAAATGAGGCTCTGATACCACTTGAAATAACAAAGTTCCACCCAACTAACCCCTGGAGGGGGTGAATAGGTATTTATACGGAATTTAAATTTACTAATTAATAAATCCAACGAGTCATAGTTATTAATTAATCCAGATGAATTCACATGCACTACTATCCTATGTTGAATTACCACAGATAATAAATTATTGAAAAATAAATAACACTGAAAAATTGTTGATGGAGAAAACTCGTAATTGGATAAAAACTCTAAATCCAAGCCAATAAAAATCTACTATAAACTAATCAACTTAGAGTACTGTCAGGCTCGACTAACTCTAATACTTTCTGACCTCTTGACTGTAATCACCAAAGCCCTTCAAGATTACGTGCTTCTGCACCAACTCCCGCCTTCTGAATTCGTCTATCTCATGTTGATCAATGAGAACTCCTCGTTCTCCAACAATCGAAACTTCGGTCAACTTCCTTGATCTTCAGAACTGTAACAAATGTTATGGAAGTTTGTGCTTTGGTGTTTGGTATATGTGAAGTTAATGTTTTTCAATGCTATGAAGAAATCAAGAAGAAGGTTGAACTATGTAGGAAGTAATCTCTTGTTTTCCTCAATGTTCAACACGCTATTTTTCAAATGGAGGCATGGATATATATAGTGTAGAGTTTTTTAGGTAATATGGGATAAAATCTTGAAAAATGCGAATTAGGTTTTCTCATAATACACTGTTGCTCGAGCGACAACTCAACGACAAGCTAGAGACAGTGTTTCGCTTGAGCAAGGTCTAGGCGACAAGCGGGCAATGCAGCTTCCCTTTTTACCGCTCGAGCGTTAGCTGGGTGATAGGCTAGCAAAATTGAGGTGACTATTTCTCCTCATTCCATAATCGAACCCTAGGATTTCTCACTCACGTATACAACTTACCACTTGACACTTTGACTTTTAAAAACTTTTTTTTTTTCAACAAGAGTTTTGTCAAATACAACTTTAAAATCTAACGATCTTGGTAACGATGCAACCACATTAACTCTCTAAAGATTCTCTTTTCCTCAACAATCCGTGAAAACTAGCCGAGTCCTTGTTGATGAACATACGTACAACTTTTCCTAACAACTCCAATCACCATCCTATTATTTAAAAATAGTTTTCTCCGTCTATGTAGTAGATCTAAATTTTTTAATAAGCAACACTATTCTTTTCCATTAGAAAGCATTGAATTCCACAAAACCAGCAGAAAGGGTTGTTTAAAGCTAAGTTCTTTTACTCAAACAAAAATATATTTGACTTGGGATATAAACACTTTATATATATATATATATATAATCGATGCATATTTAATGGCAATATCTATTATTTAGTTGAATTTATATTCTAATAAATTAAATAATAGTATCCGTAGATTCAAGTCTTAGTAATTTGTTAATCACAAAGAGTTGTGATTGTGAGATACAAATTACATATGACTGAATCTTACACCGTATGTGGTCGTATGTAATTACGAGACACGTATAACGTTATTATGGATAGACCATCACGTATAACATTTTTTACTTGTGAATTAAGTAGCTGATCTCACAAGTTAAAGTGTAGTGAATGAGCACGTGAATATTTTGTTATAGAACAAAAATATTGGAGACTCGCTAGGAGATTCCACATGAATAATTATCTGAGTGTTAGTGGTTAATCTCTAATGTTCGATAGTAGAATTTATCATTTAACTTGAGGTCATCATAGTGCCTTATATGAGAACAGACATATTTTGGTAATGTTGGATGTTGCTCTATCAAGGGTCGCTAATACAGCATCGTTCGGGTATTTCAAGAATCATATGAAGGTTGTGAATGATCAATAGATGACTTGTCACTCTTAGATAGTAAGATATTATAATCTACATTTTTATCCAGTTCAGTTGATAATGAAATCCTAGCCAAGGTGAACTTACATTGACCTAACAGTGGGATATAAGATATGATCGATAATTGAGATTGACACATATCCATGTCTCATAATTGATCCTATCATATTGACGAAATGATTATAGTTTAACGTTAAACGAACAAATTTAGTTTTGTCACACAGTGCGATATTTTTCGTCACATGTATTGTCCAAACACATTGCTAGATATCAATTTGGGACGACGAATGTGAATTATTGATAAATTAAAAAAGGTGTTTTAATTTATTATTTTGATTAGATCAAAATAATAATGCATGTCGTTAGGTATCGTGATTGAGAACTTAATAGTCACATACAAAAAAGAAATAGAAGAATGAGATTTACCAATTAATTAATTAGCTGTGCTGGACAATTAATTAATTAGGTTACTTATTAATAGGTCTGAATTAATTAATTGGATTAATTAATTCATGGACTAGATTTAATTAATTTGATTAATTAAATATTTGACCAAATTAAGTTTAAGAGACGGGTCAAACCCGTTTGTGCCTATATTAATAGATTGTTAGGATTTGAAAACTGTATAGAATAATTCATTATTTTTGCTAGTACAAGAAAAGAAAATCATAGTCTTCATTCTTGTTCTTTGTGTGGATTACCGTTGGAGGCTGTACAATTGGACAGCTTGAATTATAGATCGTGATCATTCGAGTTCAAGAAAGCAAATGAGCTTGTAGAATTCATCAAATGTATAATTCATATTACAGTTTCTATCTAAACACAATACACATCTTTGGTAGGAATTAAAAATTGTTTTATTTTTCACTGTACATGATTAAGTAAATGTCCAACAAGACAAGAGTGCAAATAGGGAAAGGAGAAAAAAAATGGAGAGAAAAGTGAGTTGAAAAGTTTACTTACAAGTTAAAAATCAGATTTTTAAAAAAAATGTAATTAAAATTCGGTGAAATTTGTAATTAAAAAGTTGATTAAAGTAGCGTTATTAAAATAATTTTTTGACTTTGACTTAACATTTTATATAAAAAAATAAAGAGTTTCGCTAAATCAAACAAGGGGTTGTTTTGGCTCTATTTTAATGAAATTTTGGAAAAAAAAAATGTATTCTGAAATAATAATTTGATGAAAAGTGTGTGATTAAAAAATAAAGAAGAATATTGAATTTACGTGTAATATTATTCTATTGAAAAAATTATTATTGAAAATGAAGAAATAAAAAAATGTATTAAATTAAAATGGATCCCAAACATGTACTATATAATTTTACAGCTAATCTTACGAGTCTGGCCGGGGCAGCCAGCTAAGTGAGATTTGAAAAAATGTTTGTTTGGTTTAGGTTTTATGGGAAAGTTAAAAAAATGCACTAATTTATTAATAGAAATAAGAAATAATACTATTTGTTTTTCTAAGTATAAGTAAGACTTTGTCATGCTAATGCTGAGATCCATTGTCACCTAGACCTGGTCGTCACTAGACCATACATAGCATTGTATTAGCTGCTAGTTAATCATCTGTAAGAATTTAATTACTTGATTATGCTACAAGTACATAATAAGTTTACATAATGATTTATATACGGATGATGTATCAAAAAGAAAACTACTCAACTTTGCGGCTTACAAGGACCACCCTTTGAGTGTCTCTAAATGAAAGAGGTGAAGAAAGTTCGTGTTGAGATTTTTTATTCTGATTATGAAAATTGAGGAATTAAAAGAAGTAGATTTTTTTTATTATTATTATTTAGAAGTATTGAGAAACTGTCCTGTTTGGCCCATATTTTTTAAACTCGTTCCAGCCATACATTTCATTGGATTCACAATTTTAATCACACATTTTATTAACTTATATCAATACTAAAAAAACTTATTTTTAGCTAAATTAACTTTGACCTGTTTGGCCCCCTAATTCTTGTAAGTAATAATACCTACTGCAGCAGCAGGTGTCTGCCATTTGTATAAGTAAATAAAAAATATTTGTCACCATAATTAGTGCTTTCTGTATATGTTGTGCCCTAAGTCCAATCGAATTCAGTATGTAAACACTTTAATTTGATTAATTCATTTTATTTGTGTCAGATTTATTATTTAATTGAATTATAATTATGTCAAATTAAATTAAAAGAATTAATAGATTCAAATCTTGATAACTTGCTAATTAATAGAAGTTGTGATTGTGAGATACAAGTTATATATGACTGAATCTTAAATTATCTGTGATTGTAAACAATAACGAGATACAGATATCGTTGTTACGGATAAATCAGGAAGTGTGACATTTTTTACTTATAAAGTGAGTAGTTGAACTCGCAAGCTAAAATATAGTGATATTCAAATGGATGCGTGGATAATTTGTTAAGAGAACAATATATTGGAGATCCACTACTAATATTTCACATGGATAACAATCTCGGTATCAATGATTAATCACTAATATTTGGTAGTGAAATTGATCATTCGAATTGAGGTTATCATAGTACCTTATATGAGGGTCGTCATGTTTTGGTGATATTGGATGTTACTTTGTTAAGATTTGCTACTACGGCATCATTCGGATATGAGAAGAATCATTTGAAAGTTGTAAATGATCAATAAATTTCGTCACTCTTAAATAGAAAAAATCATGACATGTGTTTCATCCACTTTGTTGATGTCGAAATTCTTCACCAAAGGGAATTCATAAGTTGAAAAAAGTTCAGATGATAACTGACTTAAGAGCAGAACGAATCTCTACATTCATAATTAATCGGGTTATATTGATAAATGTATTATAGTTCCACATTAAACGAAAAGTCTGATTTTTTTATGCTACGTGATATTTCATGTCACATGAATTGTCCAACACATAGCTGATGTCAATCGTGAATGACGGATGTGAATTAATTAATTTAGGTGAATTAATGATAAAATTTTAATTTATCTTATTTTGATTAGATTAAAATAATAATTTACATCATCTGACATCATAATTGAGAATCTAATGGATCACATACAAAATGCGAGAACTAGAAGATTAAAATTAAGATTAATTAATTACCAAGTGTAGGACATTTGTAGAATTAATTAATTGAAATGTTTATTTATGTGCTAAGATTAATTAACTTATGGGCCTACTTGTGTTTAATCGATGTATAAAGATTTACAAAATAAACAATTAGGGCTTAGAGATTTTGCAACATTACTACAAGGTTTATTCATTATCTTGCTAGCACAAAAAAATAAAAGAAACTCTAATTTTTCATTCTTGTTCTTTCATATGAATTATCATTGGAGGTTGGACGAATGGATAGCTGTGGTATAGAAAGATTGTGGTAAATCAAGATTTATAAAGGAAAAGAGAGATTGAGATTGATAGTGTTTAAGATGCTCAAAGGTGTTTGAAGAATTTGCTAAAGGTAATATTTTAAACAAAAGGGGATCCTGAAGTGAATCGAAAATAAATTTTAAATTCCAATGTGCATGCATAAGTACATTTCCAACAGTGGTTTCATAGTCGACTTTGTGTATGTTATAAATTATTTTTGAATTTTGGGTACAATCATTGTTTAATTGTTTAATTCTTATCCTGAATCTCATTTGAAATGAAAATATTTTTGGTCGAAAAAAGGGACGTAAAGGTGTGGTTGACGGCATTTGGGCAACAGCCGCCGACATCTTTGGCGGCGCGCTCTAGCACTTGAGCTCGTGGTGGCATGGTGCCGCACGTTGCCTCATGTGGTGTTGCTAAGAAAAAAATTAAGGTCTTAGGGGGTTTGATTTGGGAGCGAGGCCTCTAATACAATTTGTGAAATTCCAGGCCCCTACTTATAATTTCAAATCAGGTTTCAAGCTACAATTTAAAAAGGTATGATCTTTTTTGCAATTTGGAAAATTGAAGGGTCATGTTTATAATTTTAAATTCGGGTCATAACGTAAATTTTAAAAAGGGTTTTGAATGCAATTTTCAAAAAGGATTGAAGCACCTCTTTTTGGATTGAAATTAGATTTGTAGTCAATTTTGATAAAAATTGATGAAATTTGTAGTTGAAAAGTTGTGGATTCCATGAAATTTGTGATTAAATCAATTAGTGACTTTGATCTAGATTAAAATTTTAATTTTAATTTCCACAAACAGGGTTAAATGTTATTTTCTAAACGATTTTGACCTTATTTTCAATTTTGACCATAAGTTTTTAGAATTTATTAAAAGGTTACAACTTTTTAAATTATTGCTAAAATTAAATTTTAACCCAAATTTAGAACTTTAACTTCAAATTGAATTTTATTTTAATTTAGATATTCTATTATGAATTAAAATGTTAATTCAATTTATCTTAAAATTTTTGAATTAGAGTTAGACTTTAATTTGATGTTTGATTTTAATTAAATAAAGTCATTAATTTGATTAATTAATGATTTAATTGTTCCAACTTATCTTGACTATAATAGTTTAGATTTTCTTGTAGCTAGAAAGTTGAATTAAATTAATATTAATTATTATATAGGAATGCGTTTATGTGATGAATGTATCTTAGTGGATGATTATGGACTTCACCATGTGGATATGTTAAATGGTTGGCTTCATTATTGTCGTTTTTTTGGCCTACGAGCTTATTATAATTAATTTTGGACCTGGGAGTCCATTATTATTATTTCACAAGGCTGCGCTCAATTAAAGGGATCAATTTAGTCTACATTTTGGTTCGGAAAGGCTAGATAGAATAACCCCATAATTATACAGACTATTTACTAAGTGTAATTGTGTATGTTTATTTGCATGTTAGGTATAGAATAAAACGCGCGCCCGCGCACACACACATATATATACATGTAAAATCCCTAGTTAAAAATATTAAAGTAGGTTTATATTTACGTTTTATCATTATAGTGAAAAATCAAAATTTCTTATCGATGCATCTTATTGAGATCACTCAAGGCTGGTTCATTAGAGATATTTTTGGCACTAAAATATTAAATATTTCTGAATAATGGGTTTGACTTAACTAAAATTTATCTTTTATAAGTACACTCAAAAAGATAAATTTTAAATGTAAAATTAAGCTAACACATGATATGTGTGAATAAAGAGTTATTGAGTTGTATGAAAATGCAATTGTTGACAATAATCTACTCAAATGTTTTATTAAGGTTTGTTCAGTATACTCAATGTTTTAATAAAACAAATAGGCTCGTTGGGAATAATACTTAGATTCCATAAATTTATGTAAGGGTCATGAGTTTAAGTTAAACATGAGAATACGATTAATTGAATAAAAGTTCATGTTAAATTAATTGACGTATTTTTATATATTAATTATTTTATTTTTCGTCATTTATAGTTTTGAATCATGAGTAATCGTATGGATTTGAGAAGCATATTGGATGCTAACAAACTGGTCGGACAAATTTTCTAGATTGGCACCGCAAGCATGAAAAAAAATTCATATGTCTTTAAGCTGCCATTTCCAGAAGTTTCCACTAAGGACTCAATTGAGGAAGAGGTAGTTGTTTATAATAAACACAATGATGATAATAATACTGTAACATGTGTAATGAATTCAACTATGTCACACGAGTTGAAAAAACAGCATGAGGGTATGTATTTTAACACCGATTTTTCATCTCAAATAGTTATATGATGAACAGCCACGTGTGAAAGGATAAGAGATTTCCAAATAGCTATACTGATGCAAAATAATGGAAAGATCTTCAATCAATGCTCAAGTATTGAAGATGATTGGCTACGTTGAGAAATTTTCAAAATTGGGTTCAGTGGTGGACTATAAACTAAGGCCCTATTTGGTACGGATTAAAATCAAATTTTAATCTAAATTAAAGTCAAACAATCAATATCAACCATATCTTTTATGGATCCCACAGTTTTCAACCATACATTTCAAAAATTTCTATCACAATCTACTAAAAATCTAATTTTAATACACATCAAACACCCTCTAAGTATTGACTTGGTTCTACAATATGTGTCAGAGAGTTGTTCACACTTTTTTACGAATTTTAACATAAACAAGCTCGAATGCACTCTCCCTGAATTACCGAACATGCTTAAAAGATGTTGAGCCCAATATAAAGGTTGGTAATGGACATGTTTTGGTTATTGACTGGGCACTAAGAAGAAATCTAAATGAGACTTTGAAAAAACATTCTAGAAGGCTAAGATAAACAAGAAGACAATCAAAACAAAGAATGACAATTCTAAATTTGATAACCCTTGATATCATTATATAATGAAAGGTCATTGAAAGAGGAACGGCAAGACTTATCTCGCAAGCTTGAAGGGATAGAAATCTTCTAAAACTTCTACTTTTGGTATTTTTATTATTGAGTTTAATATGTCTACTTCATTACCTTATTGGGTACTAAATACCAGATTTAGATCTCATATTTGTATAAATATGTAGATACTAAAGAAAAGTAGACCACTATTAGGAAAAAGTTGACTTGCACAACGGAAATGGAGCAATGGTTGTTGCATTTACTGTGGGAACTTACTTTTTATCATTACTTTTCGCGCTTAGTCTTAGAATTAGTGAGTTGTTATTTTGTTCCCACCATTACCAAAAATATTATTTTAATATCATGATTGAACATGAATGATTTTTTAATTAATATTAAGAACAAT
>CAIGRN010113646.1:0-26876 GCA_903798345.1 Fraxinus anomala | reverse complement strand
CTTATTTTCGGGAATTGATTATTATAAGATTTCTTAAACTTCAGAGACGTTTTCTCTGTGTTTTTTTTCGACGTTATTCTTGTGTTCTTCCCTGTGAATTTCTTGATAACAATTGTTTGCAGAATAATCATTATTCTGTTTGACGAATACTGGCTGATCATGACACTTGCTACTTTTTTTTTTTAATTTCTTGTATTACCAAATATTTATTTTCACGTTTTGAAGGGTTTGATTAGTGTGTTCATTTTGTCATGAAACCTGTGAAAATGGTTCCAAGTGTTCCAGTTCATGCACCAAAATATTACCGACACAAATCGTCAATAGCAAAAAGTGAAAAAGAAAAAAGAATGGTTAACTTGAGAACATTGACCTCCAAATATATTTGTCAGCAATTTTAGCCCGACACAAAAAGTTTGTTTAATTCATCCAGGTATAATTCAAAGTTTGTTTAATTCATCCAGGTATAATTCATTCTTTATTAAGGGTTTAAACACAAAAATAATCAAACTATTCCTAAATCTGAAGAGCACCGCTCGCTCGGCTCTATAATATCTACTCCCCCTAAAAATAATGAAAGATTACGTCTGGAAAAAATAAAATAAATAGAATAATAAAATAGAAAACCTAACAAGTTTAGACCGGTAATCATGTTATGTGTACATGACAACACAATATTTGACAGTTAAAAAAAATAACGCCCACAATTTTTTGAAAATAAAAGAGATGTCAAAAATTATGTAAGTAAATGAATGTACATTTAGCATCACTAGGGAAGTATTTGAGACATGGTACAGAACTCTCGCCGACCTATAAATGGTGAAAAAATTGACCTATAAACTCAGTAATTTTCCACATACCTAAACGTGCAAGAAGTTAAAGAAAAGGTTTGATGTTATTGTGATTTGATGTGAAGAAACCATATAATGAAGCCAAAATACTTGCTGTAAACTAACCAATGATGGCACGGCTTAGCGCTGGACTGGACAAACAAATTTTTTTATTTATTTATTTTATATATCAATTTATAAACAAATTCAAATAAGCGAAGAATACAGATTTTTCTGATTCAGTTCAAATGAACCTGCAGAAACCAGTACAGACAAGAGATGTTTTTTTTCTTCGTGTTATAATCTACTGTCATGCATGATTAACTCAGAAGATCCTATTATTCTGTTTGTGATATATATTATCGTCTTCTTGCAGCGGTCTCTCGCTGTGCATTGAAGAAGAGGGCAGAAACGGGTAGGTCGAGGTCATTTTCTGCAGCAAAAGTTCGAGTCCTGAAATAATCCCTTGAAGCAGGTGGATTACGTACTGTTTGTCTGCCTTTTTGCTTGAAGAGAGCAAACACAAACCTGTGGATACCTATGTTAGGCCTTGGGGTTTCATAGATCTCCAATTCTCTTCCTGTAAAAGTAACATTTCTATCTCAACTATTATTTAATCCCAGATAAAGATTTATATTCATTCTCACCAAAAGTGTGGATAGTGATCTTACCAAATGTGGCATCTGTCGTGCCTGGAATGTCCGTAACTAACCTGTAAAATCGTTTACATTAAAAAATCTTTAACTAGTAGGGTTTTTTTTTAGAGATCTTCTTTAACTCTTTGATTCTTTGTGTGTAAGTAAATATTAACCGGAATTCGTACTCATGGAATTATACAATTTAAGAAGGGGTTAGGTCTGAGTTTCAATAAAACAAACCAACGCGATCATACTAGTATAAACTTAACGACTTGGGGCTAAAGCAAAAACAAGAAGGTCGTAGTTCAATAATTGTCGTATAGAATTCTATTTTTCTGTTAACTCTGATTTAGTTAAAAAAGTGAATAAAAATTTAATCATATATTTCATGAGATCCACAACATTTGTCAATTTTCAAATACACGTTTCATTAACTTTTATTAAAATTTATTAAAAATCTGATATTTAGCAAAACCAATTTAACAAGGTGAAACACGAATACTTGAACATGGTTCAAGTAGTATATGACTCTAAAATGTTAGACTATTTTCTTGATCATGAAATCATCAGCTTGATTATATAGAGCGGAAAGTTATTAACCTGAGAATAAGCCTAATTAAATCTAGGATTCAGTTACGGGGCTGTGCCTCTATATGTAATTCTCTTGTTCTCCTCCGTTGTATTTTTGGATTAAGATTAGATCCTCGTTCGGATACCATTTTTCTGAAAACTTATTTTCAATCACACGTTCTCTCAATAAAATAATTTTGCATATGAACTTATAATTTTTTTTAACTTTTTAATCACACATTCTAAAAAAATTGCTTTTCACGAAATATATTATAAAAATCTCTCAATCAATCGGGTTAAATTCAATCTCAATTGTACTCTCTTCTCTCCAATAGGGGACCGCCACTTGGCCATTATGTACACGGCTATGTACATGATTATGTACAAATAACATTTCCCAAATCATATATCTTATAGTAATTAGGGATGTGCTATGAGTACATAATGGACATCATAATGGTGTCCATAATGTACACATGACGGTTCCCTATTGGAGGGTCGCCTGACGTGACAGGCAATCCCCCTAATAGATGGCCAACATGTGTACATTATGGACACCATTATGGTGTCCATTATGTACACTTAGCATTTTCCTAATAATTATACCAATGGAGGTGCTCCTTGAGATATGGATCACTAGGTCCAGGGACATCAGGATCGGTCATCACCTGCAAATATAAAGGATAAAATAATTGGACGAGATTTTAATCTTTTTTCTTAATTAATACCAGTACTGCAGCTTAATTCATTACACCAAAATGCTACTAATACACCAGTTCGAGATTTAAAATCAAGAATGTAATAGTGCATAAAATACCACATACCAGTGTATAAAAAGTTCTCATAGCACCTCCTAGAATCTCAACCCTTGGTCTGGTGTCGACTGCAGACGGATAGAACTCATGTCCATTGTAGACTTGTCTATTGCCATTATAAGTGACTGACATTTTTATGGTTGGAGAGAAATAATCAAGAACATCCCCTATTACTCTCCCGAGTACAAGGGGTTCCAACAATCTCTCCATTATTTGGAGAGAGAGAGGGAGAGAGAGCTGTGAGTAGGTTTCTGGTTGGACAAGAAAAATAGGAGAAGCCAACAGATATAAAGGTACAAAAGTAGGAAAGAGGACATGCATTGTAGCAGAACTAAGAACTTTAACCCAGCCCCTTTCCAATATTTGAAACTTCTTCTATTTCATTTCTTTTTCCTTTTTTGGGGTGTTTTCTAGATAATTTTTTGGGATAAAAATTGACAATAGAAGTTCAATGACTTGTTTTAGGCTTTAAACGGTCAAATTAATTGTTTGAACTTTTGAACTCTAATATCAAATTAAACCATTGTTTGGTTTAACTTAAAATATATTTTTAGTAGATTTTGATAAAAGTTGATGAGAAATGCTAGAAAGTTATAGGTCACAAATTAATTGTTGATTTTAACTTAAAATTTTATCAATTTTTTTTAACTAAACAAAAGAAGTATTAAATTTAGAGTTTCATGGTGAAGTCAAATTGTTTGCATCAAATTGCTTGGTTGAGTACCTAAAATGATATTAAGTAATTGAAGGAAAATTTACAAAATAGGCCGAAATTATATTATTATTATTATTATTATTATTATTATTATTATTATACACACTACATTTAGAGCATACCAATCAGTCATTTTAAAAAAGGATAGGGAACTTCTCACCGAAGGAGGCGAGGAGCTATCGGTCTATTTGTTTCGACAATTGCTACAGAATGGAGTGAGTTTCGCTAGCTTATTAATAATGTTTATAATTGTAAAATAAAAAAAGCATCATTTGCTGAAAAAATAGAAAAAAAAAAAAACTAAAAATATTTCATTATAAATAGGGAGAATTGTAGCCACGGTACCAAACTTTTACTTTTGTCGCATATTTGATCTAAACCTTTCTTTTGTACCACCCACGATATCAAACCTTTCAAAAATTCGAACTTGGAGTCCACCATCTATTTGATCGTTAGTTGACCATAATAATAAAGTTTGACCAATTTTTAGCGAATTCGCTGGGATATTTATGCTCATATTAGCGATGGAGGGTTGGGGACCCTATAAAGAAAATATGATCCTGCTGCTGATAATGTATTAGATGTCGACGGTGAAGGAGCAAGTTTTGCCATGATTCTTTGTCACTTTAGTGGTGTCAGTGTTGGGGTGATGGTTGAGTTTTAGGGGAGAGGGAATGTTTTTTTTCCTTCTTTTATTTCATTTTAAAATTGTATTTAATATTAAAATTGTAAACTTACTATTTTGCCCTTTTAAAAATTGGTCGAACTTTACCATTATGGTCAACTAACACTCAAATATTTCCATTCATTTGGACTAAATGTGTAAATTTTTGAAATGTTTGGTACTATGGGTGGTATAAATGAAATGTTTGGGTCAAATCTATGACAAAATGAAAGATTTGATACAGTAATTGCAATTCTATTTTATAAATAACTAAACAAACAAAATTACTCATGCTAAAAAATAACAAACCAACCCTTTATATTGCCTTTTCTATCATTATCTTCTTTTGTGGGAGATTTGTAAAATTTGTTATGTTGTTTCCTTAACTCTAACATGAAATTAAGAAAAAATAATTCTTATAAGATAATATTGTATTGAAAAATATAGAGAAGACTTCATTTGATTCTTTCAATATTGTAAAAATAATAATTTCCTAATCGATATATTCTATTTAATATATTTTGGTCAATGAATAAAAATTAAGAAAAAAAATTAAAATAATTTCTATTATATTTATTATTTTGCAGCTAAAGTTTAATTTGGTATTCATTTGAAGTTGGGGTCATCTTGCAACATAAAGAATTGTAAAGAATGCACCCTTAAGTTTCTTACCCTTTTTTTTTTTTTTTTCCCTACGTGAAAAGTTTCATCGACAAAAAAGACCTAACAAAAAAAAAAAAATTTAATTTGGAAAACATTACGTAAATAGTGTAGTAAAAAGACACAATTGAATGTCAGTTCATGGAATAATAAATAAAAGAGAGATATTTTTTAAATTTTTAGATGAAAATTTGGAGAATAACAAAAGAAACTAAGAAAAAATAAAAATGATATGTAAAGCGTTACATAATGTAATATAAAAGACGTGATTTGTTATTTTTATTTATGGGTATTTTTGTTTACTTAGCTATTTATAATGATATATGTGTCAATTTTTTTTTAGCATACATTGTTTTTTGTTACCGCAATTTAAAATGTTTTATGTAAATTATAAATTTACGAAAATAGGATATATAAACACTTATACACCACGTGTATTTTGTAAACATCTCTAAATTTAAAGATTCCTCATTAAAATGTCAATATTTTTAAGAGGGTGTACAAATATAACTTTTATCCTTAACTAACTTGAAAATTAATAGTAATAATGCCAACCTTGACACAACTAAGAATTGATGTTTGACATGATGTCTTCATTTTATTATATTGTTGACTTAATTTGCCTAGTGTTGATCAAATAATTAAATGACAGAAAGTTTGATATTTATTAATGCACAAATATTTGTATCATGACAAAAAATTGATTAATGATCAACTAGTTCCAATAATTTTTTTTAAAGCTTAGATGATTTATAGCTATTGAAAGAAACCCTGTTTGAAATTCATTATTTTCTCATTCTATTTCTCATTCTTCATTTCAATCACACATTCTAACAATAAAATAATATTACACATAAACCTAAAAATTCTCCTTACTTTTTAGCCCATGTTTGACACCCATTTTGGGTATGAAAAAAATTTTGGAATAGTGATTGATAGAAGATTGTGTGGTTAAAAAGTAAGGAGAATTTTTGGGTTTATGTGTAATATTATTTTATTGATAGAATGTGTGGTGGAAATGAAGAATGAGAAATAGAATGAGAAATAAAATGGGTTTCAAACAGGGGCTTAATTACACAATCTTCCATCAATCACTATTCCAAAATTTTTTTAAACCCAAAATGGGTGTCAAACAGGGTTTAATGTTTGCGGTTTCATGTTTTATTAATATTAATGAAAAATATTCTAAAAGTTGTAAAATGACAAATTTGGTCATCTTAATTTTGAAAGCCTAAAAACGGTGTTGAACAAAACATAACTGAATGACTTTTTAAAATGGATCGTTGTGAGGGAAATTCACAATGACTCCGACATGACATAGCGTATTTACTGTCGCAATAAAACTTTAAAAAAGTAGCTTAAAAGCTTAGCCAAACACACTCTCAGGCGTTTGGATTGTCCGTTCCAACAAAACTATTTCATTTAAAAATTGAAATCGTGAAAGTTTGGAGAGTATTAGTTTCAAAACTGAATTGATCATAGCTCCAGCTGTTCTCTCCTGAGACAAAGATTCCACCCTTTTCTCAAAGCGTTGATCATTACAGCCCCCACCCCCCCACCCACCAACAAGAATAATGTAGCTGATTACATGCCTTCGGATTTATTTAGAAAAGACAAATCCTATGCTCCATGCCACTGTGAAGAAAAAAAAAGAAGAGAAAAGAAAAGTAGTACTCGTACGGATTTAATTAAAATATTGATGCTAGAGATGTCTCAGGGGCTATAAGCATATAAGATTACCATTTTATAATAAAAGTGTAAGTTAATTCATTTTATTCTTTTTTTGGTTAATCATAAAACGCAATGTAGTAACAGTATTATCTAAAACTTTAGTAATCTTTTGTTGTAGTAAAGGTCATTTCATTTTCTATTGTTAAATCGAAAAATATAACCGTAAAATCAAGTTATCAGTCACAGATTACAAAGCCAAATCGTCTAAAATCTGTACCTAAGGAACATTTGACGTCAAACACGGATCCAAAAAGCTTAGGGCTCAATTTTACCTACACTACAGTCGACCCTCAACCACATGCCTAGTTTCCTACCCACCACGAAAAAATACAATCCTTGGAACCACAAGGAAATTGTTTGGACATTGTGGTATGGGACACCCAATTACAACTAAAGTAGAAATGAGAAAATCGAGGAAAAATGATGAACACAATAATTTTACGCGGAAAAACCACGGACAAATTGTAGAAGGATTTTCCTATAGCAAAAGGATTACATCACTTTCTCTTTATAGATAAGGAGAACATAATTGACAATACTCTCTCTCTTATAATAGGAAAAACACACACTCTAAAAAGGAAAGACTAAAACTATTTAGGATAAACTAACTATTATTTTCTCTCTAAAACTCTCTCTCTCTCTCTCTCTCTCTCTCTCTCTCTCTCTCTCTCTATGTGTTTTTCTGCACTCCAAAATGGGATGATCCCATATGTGTTGTAGATCAGACACATATATAAAGGTGGTGAGGTAGTTATCTATTAACTTATTTGTAGCTATCCACTTGCCAACTTTATCCATGAGCTTATTTGTAGCTATCCACTTGCCAAGAAGATAAAGCCAAAAGTCTTAATAAATAAGAAAGCCAAAAGTGGCTTTACGACCAACATTTCTTCCACTTAAAGTCACTTTTGTCATAACTCTTCTATCCTTTCTACATTTGCTATTTCTTACTGTTTACGTTTTTGCTAGGCCAATGGAGGATCGACACCAAGTAAACTTGTCATTATTGATTGGCTTGGTTAACATAATCAGCTAGATTATCTTTAGTATGAATTTTTTGTTTATCCACACTTCTTTCTTTCACCTTTTCACGAATGAAGTGATACTGAACTCGTATGTACTATGTCTTCGAGTGGAATGTTGGATTCTTTGCTAAGTGCAAAGCGCTCTGACTATCATAAAATAGAGTAATCTTCTCTTGTTTGTGTCCGAACTCTTCTAGTAGCATTTGCAACCATATTGCCTCTTTGCTAGCTTGTGTAGCCGCGACGTATTCTGCCTCTATCGTAGAAATAGCCATGATACACTACAGTTTCAAAACCTAGCTTACAGCTCCTCCGGCAAGAGTAAACACACAACCTGTGATGGACTTGCTCTTGTCAAGATCACATCCATAATCTGAGTCAACATAGCCTCTGATAGTAAATTCTGATCCTTCATAACATAATGCAGCATTTGAGGTACTCTTAACATATCTCAAGATCCTTTTTACAATACTCCAATGTTCTTTATCATGATTCTCCATGTATCGACTAATTGCTCCCACTACTTGTGCAATGTCTGGTCTTGTGCAAACCATAGCGAACATTAAGCTACCCACTACTGATGCGTACGGTACTCGAGACATTTCCATCATCTCTACTTCATTGCTCGGACTCATACTTGAGGATAACTTGAAATTAACAGGCAGATGGTAGAAATTGGCTTACAATCTTGCATATTGAAGCGTCACAAGCTTTTCTTCAAATCGTGACTCATACTTGAGGATAACTTGAAATTAATAGGAAGAGGGGTAGAAATTGGCTTACAATCTTGCATATTGAAGCGTCGCAAGATTTTCTTCAAATAGTTCTTATGTGAAAGTCAAATCTTTCTATTATTCATATCTCAGTAGATTTGCATCCCTAGAATCTTGTTTGCTGGTCCCAAGTCCTTCATTTCAAACTCCCTAGCTAACTGTGCTTTCAACTCTTTAATACGATATTTGTTGGGGCCTAGTACCAACATGTTGTTAGCATACAACAAAATAATGAAATTACCATCTCCAAATTTCTTGTAGTAAGCACAAGGATCTGAACTAAGTCTGTTGTATCCAAGGGTTATGATGAAAGAATCAAATCTCTCATACCAACACCTCGATGCATGTTTGAGACTATATAGAGATTTGTTCAACCTGCAAACCAAGTTCTCTTTTCCTTTTTCTTCAAAGCTTTCTGGTTGGAGCACATAAATTTTTTTTTCAAGTTTTCCATGAAGAAATGCAGTTTTCACATCCAACTGCTCTAAGCACAAGTCAAATGTAGCACACATCGCCACAACTACTCGAACTGTTGTGAGTCGAACTACAGGAGATGATATTTCATTGAAGTCAATACCTTGTTTCTGAGCAAATCCATTTACCACCAATCTAGCACGATACCGCTCCACTTGGTTATTGCTATCTCGTTTGATATTGTAAATCCATTTGTTCATAATGACCTTCCTTCCTTATGGTTGGAACAAGATCCCATGTCTCATTTTTATGGAGAGCTTCAATTAGGGATGGCAAAAAAACCCGACAAACTTGATACCCGCGGGGCCTCACCCCGAACGGGGTGGAAATAACCCGCTTAATCGGGTATCGGGGTGGGGAATTTTTTCCCGTGGCGGGTTTGGGGCGGGGACGGGTAACGGGGCCCCCCGCCCCACCCCGTTAAAAGTTTTAAAATTTTTTTTTTTTAGAATTCAATACTTTAAATTGAAAATTTCATTAGTTCTAATATAATATAACAACTAAAATTATTAGTTTAAGTCTAATGAATAGGGGCAATAAAAATAATTTATCAAAAACTAAAAGAAATTAAAATTAAAATTAAACGGGGNCTTTAAATTGAAAATTTCATTAGTTCTAATATAATATAACAACTAAAATTATTAGTTTAAGTCTAATGAATAGGGGCAATAAAAATAATTTATCAAAAACTAAAAGAAATTAAAATTAAAATTAAACGGGGTAGTAAACGAGGCAAGGACCTTGCCCCGTCCCGTCCTCGCCCGCCCCCGCCTTGCCTTAAACGGGTAACAAGGCGGGGACGGGGCGGGGAATTGCTTGGCTGCTCCCCCGCCCCGTTGCCATCCTTAGCTTCAATTTCTTCTTGCATTGTTGCCATCCACAAAGAAGCTTCTTGGCTTTTTGTAGCTTCATGGAAAGTTGACTGCTTTCTATCATCTGTTAGTAGACAGTATGCGACATTTCCCTCCATAATGTACTTTGAGTGCCAAGCTAGTTCTCTACTCTCCCGAGTTGACCGTTGAACTTGTGGAGTTGCAAACTCAGGTTGTTCTTGTTCTTCATGCTCCGATGCTGCTTCAGAATAATCTAGAACTTCTTGTTCTTGTCTACCTTCAACCTGAACCGTAGTAGTCTTTGGTTTCTCTTTTGAAGTACTATTATCTTTTTTTTTCTTGCAGTTTATATTTTACAAATATTACATCCTTACTGATTATCACCTTGTAGGCAGCGGATCCCAGAGGCGGTACCACTTAACTCCATCAGCATACCCTAAGATAATACATTTTCTGGATTTTGGATCCAGTTTTGATGTTTCTTGGGCATTGTACATAACGTACACATGACTTCCAAATGTATGTAAGCGAGAATAATGAGTTGGCTTACCAATCCACATCTCCATTGGCATTTTAAGATCAATTGCGGTTGATGGTGACCGATTGATCACATAACATGCGATCTTAACTGCTTCTGCCCAAAATGACTTGGCCATCCCCACAGTTCTCAACATCGTTCTTGTCCGTTCTAACAAGGTTTTGTTCATCTGTTCTGTTACTCCATTTTGTTGTGGAGTGTATGCCACTGTAAATTGCCTATTGATACTTTCTTGTTGACAGAAATTATCAAATTCATCAACGGTATATTCTCTTCCATTATTTGTCTTCAAACACTTGATCTTTTTTTCAGATTCAAGCTCTACTCGCGCTTTAAATATTTTGAAAACTGAAAATAAGCCTGCCTTTCTCTTGATTAGATATACCCAACATCTCCTAGAGTAATCATCAATAAAAGATATAAAGTATCTTGCACCTCCTAGGGATATAATCGGTGCTTGCCAAACATCAGAATGGGCAAGCTCCAAGATAGCCTTACTTTTAGCAGTGTAATTGCTCAACTTCAATTTGTGTTGCTTACTAACACAATGCTTACAAAAAGGGTAATGAAACCTTTTAGAGCCCTGGAAAAAGCTTTTGGTCAGCAAGAATCTTCAAGCCTCGTTCCGACATGTGACCAAGTTTACGGTGCCACATCATCGTTAATTCTTATGCCGAACTTGCCAACACAGTAGATGCTTCTCCTTTTTGTTGTGTTTCTCCTTTAAGCATGTACAAATTTGCAGCTACTTTTTTTGCTTTCATCACCACAAGCGCACCTTTAACTATTTTCATGATCTCATCTTGTATATGAGTTTTGCACCCATTATTATCTAATTGTCCCAAGACAATTAGATTTTTTTCAAGCCCTTCACGTGTCGTACCTCCTTAATGGTGCAAACTGTACCATCACATCTTCAATTTGATGGTACCAATATCAGCAATCTCCAAAGCATGATCGTCTCCCATGAATACAGATCCTCCCGAGATAGGTTCATATTGGTGGAACCATTCTCTCCGGGGGGTCATATGCCATGTTGCTCCTAAGTGCATAAGCCAGACTTCAGTGAATTTTCATCCCCTTTCAACAACTGTTGTTGCTTCGTTGTATAAAATTTCACCATCATCTGAGATATTTGTTACACAAACCTGAGCTTTTGATGTCCCAGGACATTTTCCTTTGGCTTCTTCATTCTTCTTGAGACTCCAACAATCTCCTTTTAAGTGTCCTTTCTTGCCACAGTAAAAACACTTGGCATTCTTCTTACTCTAGGATTTTAATCTATTCTGATTATGAGTCCCACTGGAGCCACATTCCGTTGATCTCCCTCTCGTCATCATTAAAGTTTCAGCCTGCTGTGAGCTTACCAGTCTATCTTCTTTACTCTTGCACTGACTTTCTTCTTGAAGTAGAATTTCAGCACGTCACATGTCTCTATGTTATGCCCCATTGATGTAAGCTATGAAAATAGAGTGTTGAGAGTATTGATGTGGTCGGTCACCAGAGTTGATTCCATTATCCGAAGGGTGTAAAGCTTTCTTTTCAAGAAAAATTTGTTGTGTAACAATTTGGCCTCGTATAATTTTATTAGTGTATCCCATATCTCTTTTGCTGTCTTTTTCTCCACCACACTTGACAATATTCCGTCGGCAAGTGCTAAGTGTAGATTAGCAATAGCATTGCCATCCATCTCGTTCCACTTGCTATCGTTAGTGATATCCTCGGACCTGTCTCCAATTGTCGCCAAATAGTTATCTTTTCTTAAAATTGCTTTTATTCTTATTTTCCATAATGAGAAATTATTCCCATTGAACTTTCTATTTCGTACTTCGTCGTCATTGTTGAAGATGTCTCCTTTCCACTAACTAGATCTAATTGTAGCATGAAAAATCGACTATAAACCCGACGCTCTGATACTACTGTTTGGACGTTGTGGTACGGGACGCCCAATACAACTAAAATAGAAATGAAAAAATCGAGAAAAAAATTATGAATACAATAATTTTACGTGAAAAATAATGGGTAAACTGTAGAAGGATTTCAAGCAAAAGGATTACAATACTTTCTCTGTATAGATAAGGAGAGCACAATTAACAATGCCTTCTTTCTTATAATAGGAGAAACACAAATTTTGAAAAAGAAAAGACTAAAACTATTTAGGAGAAACTCACTATTATTTTCCCTCTAAAACTCTTTATCTTTCTCTTTGTGTTTTTCTGCACTCCAAAATGGGATGATCTCATATGTGTTGTAGCTTACAAATATATATTGAGGTGGTGATGTGGTTATCCATTAGCTTATTTGTAGTTATCCACTTGCCAAGAAGATAAAGCGAAAAGTCTTAATGAAATTCTTTCAGTTTTCACTGAATTACGATAAGAAAGCTAAAAGTGACTTTACAACCAACATAAATTAGCACTAGTATCATTCACAAATAATGAAGGAAGAACAAAAACCTCAAACACAGAATTAACCAGTAAGCAGAAGAGAGGAAGAAGAAGATATGACAAGAGAGAAATCGAAAGAATGAGAGTGAAGTGAGAAAACTGGCTAGGGTTCCCTCCTTTTTTATGAGGACCCACAACCATTGATCAAGTTTTGGTTCAAGGACCACGATTAATCCTCAAGTGTAGCGTAAGTCATTTCAAAAACAACTTTAACCGTTGTCCACCTCAAAATGACACTTTCCACTTGGGCCAGGTCAAAAGATCAATTTTGGCGTGAAATGCTTGGCATTATAGACTCTTCAATTTTGGACCAAATGCTTTGAAGTCCAATAAAGATACATTAAGATTGTTTGGCAACAAGACCCCTTGGTAATTATGTTGAAACAAAGGGTTAAGGGTCTTTTTTCTTAAGGATCCTGATGAAACTGAGTGCACGTCTCTTGGTAGACATTGCTGTGATTCAAAGAGGCTATATAATCTGAGTCCAATGGTGGAAGCCGCGAGGACTTTGAATAAGGAGTTCAAGGTTGAAGACTAGTTGAAGTTTCTTGGTGTTTAAACGCAAAATTCTTGTTGTATTGGCTATCATTGTAATTATTGTGGGTTAAATCCAAAACATTGTTAAGGTGGCAACCACAGTTCGTAACTTATTTCCTCTAGCCATTAGCTACAGAAAATTAAAGAATGCATTTAAAAACTTATAAGAAAACATACTAAACTGATCCTCTAAGAATTTTTCCTTCAAAATCACACTTTGCCTTGTTTTTAAGGGAAGATTATTTTCCTTCTCAAAACTGAAATTTGCTCAAGAGTTAATCCAAAAGCCTTTTCCAGAAGCTCATCATTGATTCCAGAACCAAAAATAACATTTGGGATTCTGTGGGTTCCAGGATTTTGGCTGTTAAAACTTCCAAAAATTGTTGCAGAAGATTTGCCAACATTCATCTGGAAATGCACTAGACCTCTGGGAAACACCATCACCTCTCCTTGTTCAATAATTTTGGCAAAAACCTTGTTCGTCGAATCCACAAAACCGGAATAAACTTTTCCTTGCACCACGTATGCAATTTCTGTGGCTCTTGGGTGGAAATGTGGCGCGTTAATGCCTCCAACCTGTTGAAGACAAAATATAAATAAATATAAGTAGCCTTCGTCCTACAGTTTAAGAATTTAGATTAGATGTTTAATGTGACAAGCAAAAAGCTTTGATTCAAAGTCTTGTGGTCACGTTTTTATAAAAGTGTGCATGTGTCAAACATTTAATTATAAAAATAATTATGCACGCACGGAGATATGTTGGAAACAAAATTTAAATAGATACACTTTGTACCCTGAGGTCTGCGCGTACAAATGACATGCCAAGTGTGTTGAGCCCTGGAAATACTGCAGGATTCACGGATATGGCTGAAAGGCCTGTATTTGAGAAATTTCCAGGTGATTTTATGCCTGAAAATACGAATTCTTCTGGACTAACTTCCTTGGGATTTTTGCATGTTTCGAGGTTAAATCTGGATGTTCTTATGGAGCCCAATTCTGTGTTGGGGATGCAAAAATCTTGAACAGGATCTGGATCTGAGGCTGAGGCTGTTAGAATATGGAGGGATAAGATTGATAAGTAAAAAGCAAGTTTTGGATACATTTTCTTGCCTTTCTTTGGCATTTGAAGTAGACTTAGTGGAAGGATTTATAGCAAGATCTGGCATTTGAAGCAGATCACTTTTCTTAATCAATATTATTGGGTGCAATACAATCAAAATCTTACCTAACAAGTCATAAGTGAACAATAATACGAAAGAACAAAGTGTGGTATGTGGGATCGATGCTCACTATCGAACTTCCTAAATTTCTTGTTCTCATTTCGGTAAAATCAATTTTCGTTTCTTGCTTATTCGAACTAGATTTAGCCGACACATTTTGAACTCAAAATTTAGATAAATAAATATTTTGCCTTTAATAATTTTAGATAAAATGATTCTATCGAAAGTAAAATAGATCTCGTCTTGAAATATGAGTACTGTATGTGTTAAGCCTTTAGTGAAAGCCAGCATGCATGTCCATATTTTCTTTTTACAATTTCAAATTCTAGATTTCTTATTTGATCTCCTTAATTATTATGTCACATTCTACAAGTTTTACTTTTTTTGTAGTGGTAGGGTTTGGATGCGTATTAATCTCAAAATTTGAATTGCACAAGACACGCTTTGTCCAAACGATAATTTGATTGTCATAAAGGATACCAGAAAGTCATTATAGCTAATAATTATTTCTAGACTTTATTTGGTAAAAATCGACACATGTGCGGCTCAAAATTATGATTTCTAAATTATTTTATTCTTGATTTACAATTCAACGATTTGACGTAAAAGTTAATGCAAAACATTCCATGTGAAAATCACATTTTTTTCCTTCTTGTCGATAATCATGTGAAAACCACTTTGGTTAAAGGAGATTTAATGATATAATATAAATGAATTTAAACTTATAGTGTAACCTAAAATGTTTATAAAAATTTTAAGTCAAAATCATTAGTTAATTTTAGCAACTTAAAAGATTGATAAAGAGTTAAGTCAAAATCATTAATTAATTTTAATCATACGTTACATGAGACCTACAATTTTCATCAATTTTTCAACTCCACATTTCATCAATTTATTTTAAAATTTATTATAAAATCTGATTTTTAACTATACCAAACTTGGGCTAAATCTATTACTCCTACTCTTGCTAATAAATTAAGAAAATGGCAATTAGGACATAACGTCCTCACATTTCATTATTATTGTGAAAAACGTCCATACATTTTAATTTTTAGCATTTTCACCTTTCATTGTGCAAAATGTTATTTTCATCTATTTTCTCAATTAAAAATTATGAAATGACCAACATACCCCTCTTTAAATAAAACAAAAACAAAAAGAAAAAAATTAATTGCAATCACAGTCTCATTTAAAAAAAAAAAACGTAAATAAGTCACAAATAAATTATTAAAATGGTAATTAGTACATAATGTTTATATCTTTTACCGTGATTACGAAAAAAATGTCCACACTTTTTCTTTTTTGACATTTTCACCTTTAATTACACATTTAATTGTGCAAACTATCATTTCTATCCATTTTCATCCAATTTCTCAATAAAACTTGTGAAATGATGAATATACCCTCCTATTTAAATAAAAAACTAAAGAAATAATTGTAATTATAGTCCCAATTTTTTTAAAAAATGTAAACAAATCCCCAATAAATTATTTAATTTTTTTTTAAAAAGTGTAAACGAGTCCCAATTAAATTTTTTTTTAAAATTTAAAAAATTAAAAAATACAAACGAGTCCCAAATAAATTATTAAAGAATTAGAAATTAAAAAAATATATTTTTTAAATATGAGGCTATATTCGTCATTTCACAGGTTTTATTGAAAAATTGGATGGAAATGATGGTTTGTACAATCAAATGTATAATTAAGTGTGAAAATGTCAAAAAACGAAAGGTATGAACGTTTTTCTCAATAATGGTAAAAGATAGGTACATTATGTACTAATTATCCTTTTAATAATTTATTTGTGACTTATTTGCATTTTAAAAAAAAATTGGGACTGTAGTTGCAGTTAGTTTTTTTTTTTTTTTTGTTTTATTTAAAGAGAGGGGTATGTTCGTCATTTCATAATTTTTAATTGAGAAAATAGGTTAAAATGACCTTTTGTGGAATGAAATGTGAAAATAAGGGTAAAAATGTCAAAAAATAAAAGATAAAGACTCCTTTTAATCTATTTTCTCAATTAAAAATTGTGAAATAACTAATATACCCTTCTCTTCAAATAAAACAAAAATAAAAAATAAACATCAATTGCAATTATAGTCCCAATTTTTTTTTAAAAATGTAAACAAATCCCCAATAAATTATTTAAAAAAATTAATTTTTTAAAAAAGTGTAAACGAGTCCCAATTAAATTTATTTTAAAATTTAAAAAATACAAACGAATCCCAAATAAATTATTAAAGAATTAGAAATTAAAAAATATATTTTTTAAATATGAGACTATATTCGTCATTTCACAGGTTTTATTGAAAAATTGGATGGAAATAATGGTTTGTACAATCAAATGTATAATTAAGTGTGAAAATGTCAAAAAACGAAAGGTATGGACGTTTTTCTCAATAATGGTAAAAGATAGGGACATTATGTACTAATTATTCTTTTAATAATTATTTTGTGACTTATTTGCATTTTTTTAAAAAATTGGGACTGTAGTTGCAGTTAATTTTTTTTTTTGTTTTATTTAAAGAGAGGGGTATATTCGTCATTCCATAATTTTTAATTGAGAAAATAAGTTAAAATGACATTTTGTGGAATGAAATGTGAAAATAAGGGTGAAAATGCCAAAAAATAAAAGATAAAGACACCTTTTCACAATAACAATGAAATATGAGGATGTTATGTGCTAACTACCCGAAAGGAAAATGTAAAATATAAAGCGAAAAATGTCAACATTGGTCCCTAATAGTATATTTTAGTTTTAATGAAGTCTTCAATAACAAACTTGATTCAAATTTTTGTCATATTATCACGTGACCTAATGAAAATGCGTCTTTAAATTTTGGGCACCAACTATAGCTATAAAGCAAAATTAAACTTTATAGAGTTGGACATGTAAGATATTATATAACAATTTAAACAACTTTTGTCGTTGAAACTTGTTTATTTTCAAAGATTAAGGACTACCGTGTTATTTGAACAATAGAATGAAGTACCAATTGTGCAATTTTAAGAATTTGCACGTGGATTCATGGCATGATCGCAACATAGTATAAAATTGCAATCATGCTCCATGTACACCATATTTTACATCATTGTTTATGTTATGTCAAGCGACAATACATCATTGGATAATTTATTTTTTTTTTAAATATTTTTCTCTAATATAATTTTTTGAAAACAGAGATAATGTCAAAATTGATGTAAAGGAATCAGGAATGAATACACATTTAGCATTATTGATAAAATTAAGATGTCAAAAAACTGTGGGTGCAGTATAGATTGTGAGTGAGGGTAGACAATGAAAAATTTAGCCCATGATTGAAAACCAATATTAAATTTATTTTTCTACATATTTATTTTCAACCGTATATTCATACAATAAAATATTTTACAAGCAAAATCCAAAATATTTTCATATTTTTTACTACACATTCTCCAAAAAATTACTATTCAAAACTTTGTTTTTGCCGAATAATGGCCATCAAACAAGGGTTTAATTAGATTCAAGATTAGTCTGTTCAAACGAGTCATTATTTTGCGGGACATGTTAAGGATTGAATTCAAATTCGAATAATGACATAATATATTATAACATATAAAAGCTAGAATATTCAAAATGATCTTTTAAAATTATTAATACACCAGCTTATGACACATTCGAAGACGGTTAAGTGGGCTCAAGATGGTTGACCTGAGTTACTCAAAAGATCACACATGAAAAGTCCATAGAAAATGCATCTAGGCCTAACATATCATCAAGACCAACCATTTTGGAGAAACATTCAAATACAACTAACAGAATTTATATTGGCCCGAAAAGACAGGCCTGGCCCATTTGAGAATTTAATCTTCACAGGAGGACAGGTGTAAACCTAGGACGAATCGAGCATAGCACAGAAACTCCGGCGAAGACACTTGGCATACACGTGTCAACAAAACTTTTATTATGTCAATATGGTAATTTGAGTCAAACTTTGAGCTATTTTTGACTTTATGCACCTCTTTTGGGCCCATCCTTCCTCCCCAAGAATGAGAACAGCTTGCTTGCAGTTCTGCTGTACACCATTCTCGAGAGGCAATCTTCTCTCTTAGTTTCTCCCTCTACATATACATACAGCTGTATGTATCTATGCATGCATGTTGCATGTAAGTTCAAATGTTCAATAGTATGGTATAACAGTTTTTTTTCCTTAATTCTTTTTTTTTTGTAAATATTTTCTTTTTCTTTTTTCTTGATGATTGCAGAATTTTTAGGGTTTTGTCAACCAGCTTGGTGAATCCTATCATAAACAGGTATTTTTACTGAGTTTCAGCATCTACACTATGCTCGATCGTGTTTAAAAGTCGTTTTTTTAACTGCTTTACATAGAGACCGAAAATTTGCTTAAAATCGACTATTAAGCATGGTCAAACATCTCAGTACTCGAAATTGTTTTGATGCTTGTATTGTACTTTGTGCCTTGGTGGTTGCATTTTAAAACATGTTTTTTAAGGCTGTTCTAGTTAATTAATTAATTCAATTAATTATTTCCTCCCTGCTTAATTTTGATGATTATTGTGGGATTTTTGACGTAATAATATAATTTTTAAGTTCTCTTATAATAATAAAACTAAGCTAACTTAATAATGATAGTTCAGGGATGATTTGGGTGTGTATAATATAAATGACAAATTAGATATTGAAATTTATTACTATTCTTTAAAAAGAATATTGTTAATAATCTGACAAGTTGGGAAACCACTAAAAATTAATTCCTAATTTATCAGCCAGATGAAGTTTTTGCAATACCAAAAAGAAATACCATGCCGGCGATATTTTCAATGGGATTGTGAATCGGTCTATCAGTTCATCGATTATTGATGGTTCTAGAATCACTAAGCTTACGTCACATGCAATAGTACCTAGATTATTAAGTCTTGTAACAATTATCTCCTAAAATCATTTTTTTTTTTACCATTTCCTCTTGTTCATGTTGTCCTCTTTCATTTCTTTGGAAAATTCAGGGGGAAAGAAAACCACCCCTAGTTTTTCGGTGGGTGGGGGGGTCGCTCGCAAGTTGGTGGTTGTAGTTGTAAATGCAGTTGTTGGTGGCGGATATTGATTGTAAGTGGTGCAGATTTATGGCATCTGCAGCGATGACACGTGGTGGGGGTTTTGGTGAAAGCGATAAAAAAGATTAATTGTTTATTTTTTGTATATTTTTTTGTCTTTTGGTTTATTTTATTTTATTTTTCTTTTCTTTTCTTTTCTTTTCGATATCTTTTTTGCTTTTATAGTTTATTTAAGGTAAGAGGGGAAAATTCTGCTTTTAACGAAAAATTGAATTAAAATCGTCTAGAGGGACTGTCACCGTGAATTATTGAAAGATTTGGATGATACGTTCTATTAAATTTAATGTGGATAAAACTGAGACAAAGTGAAAGGTTGGGATCAATGTAATTTATCAAAAATATAAATACTAGGAGATTGACCAATTCATTAGGAGGGTCACATCAACCCCATTTTGCCGCATGATCGTCAACAAAAGATGAGGATAATCAATCCTCAAATTATCGATTGATAGGAGTCAAAAGGATTACAGGTTTCAAAAATGTTATACACGGCGGTGGTGTTGTCCCATGCTTGCGACCAACATTTAGGATTGTGGTCAATTAGACCAGTTGTCAATTTGACGACCTTGAAGGGGGAGAACAGAGCAAAGAGTTTATATGACATCAGGTCTGGGCTCAAGGAAGGTAGAAGAGTCGCATACTTGACACCCAGGAGATACAGACGCAGACCATACTAAACCTAACTTGCATTTAGTGCAAATAACCTACAGGTCGATAGACTTTTAAATAGTTCAAGCAAAACTCACCTCAAACTCAATCAGGAACTCTAATATTCCACTGGGGATAATGAGTTAAGTTCCATGCCAGTGTCAAGTATATTTTGACAAGAGTGATCCACAGCATTGCCAGTAGATTTTGACATCTACATTGTACCTTAATTCCTAATATCAAACGATTTTGCAACATTTCTGTTCGATAACATGATTATGTCAAGTTAGTATAAATTTTACTTTCATTATCAGTGTGCAGACATTACATAAACAGACACGAGTCTTTAATAGATATAATTTCTTAACATGAGAATTATAATATATTAATAGTGTCAATAAGAATGCAGTATTTATCATATTGGAAAATTGATAATCAAATCGATGCTCGGAAGAATTTCCTTTCACCTTTATCACTGCAGGTACTGATACTGTGCAGCAGGCAGCAGCATCTTAACCAAGCAACTAGCAAGCGAAACCTGAAGAAGAATTTGATACCAAAATCTCAAGATGGTCATAGAGGACACTGGTATCATATCTCAAGGAGAGGTTGAGTCAACATTGCAATCACACCAACAGCCCAAGATCCAGACATCTACATCAATAGGCCAACAGTCATCCATATACTCTCTTACCCTCGATGAGTTTCAACACAGTCTTAGTGAGAAGGGCAGAAACTTTGGATCAATGAACATGGATGAGTTTCTCAATAGCATATGGACTGCTGAAGAAAATCAGACTACAAACACCCAAGCAACAAGTGCCACAGCCAATGGTAACAATATCAATGGGAAACAGAATCTCTTGCAAGAAAGTAATGCTTCAATGGCTAAGGGAATGCCCAAGCAGCCAAACTTGCCCAGACAAGGTTCTCTTGGTATTCCCGAGCCTCTGTGTCAGAAAACAGTGGATGAAGTGTGGTCAGATATTCACAAAGATCAGCGCCAACATATTAATGACACTCGTGTTCAGAATCCGCGTAGTACTCAGAGACAACCGACATTTGGGGAGATGACACTGGAAGATTTCTTGGTTAGAGCTGGGGTTGTGCGGGAACAGAATCACCCCCAGTTGCAACCTCAACAGCAGCAATATGGAATGTATCCAAACAGAGATTATGCTGTGGAGTCTAATTTTGTCGCCCCGCCTGTAATGGGGATGGGTGGTGGCAATAGTGGTGGCAATGCCAATGATGCTAATGTTGCAACATATCAAGCTCTTCCACAAAGTGGCGTTGAAGATCCACCAGGTTACCCTGGAGGAATGAAAAGGGGTGTTAGGTATGCACCCCAACCACTGACAGTCTATGGTGGAAGAACAGGAAATAGCAGTGCCGGAGGATATGGGCAAGTGCAGGGATTGGGAATGGGATCCCCAGTAAGTCCAGTGTCCTCGGATAGATTGTGCACAAACCAGGTGGAGAACAGTAATCAGCATGGTTCGGATATGAGTGGGACTAAAGGAGGGAGGAAGCGAAACATAGATGGTCAGGTTGAGAGGGTGGTGGAGAGGCGACAACGAAGGATGATCAAGAATAGAGAGTCTGCTGCGCGATCTAGAGCCAGGAAGCAGGTATTCCATTTTCTTATAGTGTTCGGGTTCAGAACTTGGTTATAATTTTGCAGTTAAAACAAACTTTTCTGGATATTGGATTTGATTTTCAAGATTTCTGGAACCACATAAAGCTTATGATTTGATCTTTGACGACTCTTAATTTTCAACATCAATGTTGTTTGGCAGGCTTACACTGTCGAACTTGAAGCAGAACTGAAACAATTAAAAGAAGAGAATGCACACCTACAGCAGGCTCTGGTAAATATAAAAATATTACAAATACATATTTTCAGATATAGAATTCAGTTAGTCTCGGCTGTTGTTCTTGGCTTGTCTTGTCTTCAATTACCAAAATAGCGTACTTCTTGATGTTAGCACTTTGGTGTTTGTAACACTCCTACATTCCTTTGACCTGAAACAGGCCAAACTAGAGAGGAAAAGAAAACAGCAGGTAAATCATGTCAGATTCTATAGTCTTTTCCCTAACTGTAGTATCAAATCATGACGTTCTACCAGGGATTATATCTAGTACCATAATAGTAAATACATGATAAAAATTGACTACGTATGGTACACCGAAGATCAGCATATACAATACCAACTAAAAAAGAATGTGCACCCCCCCAATCTTACAATTTAGCAAAATGGAATGCAATTTGATGTTGCAGAAATGAGTGTTAACATGCATTTTCAACATGTTTGGTATACAGTATTAGAAATGATTGAAGAGTATTAAGGAAGAAAAAAAACTTAAAATCCTGCTTATTACTCTTCAGTTCTATCAGGTACTGCAAAATCAAACATTCTTTTAATGTTTAATTACTCGTGCTAATGTAGAGTAACTTCTGGAGATGATTATGTAGACTTTACTTTTTTTCTGTTCTTGTGCTTCTGTATTCTTTGGACACAGAACTTTGAGGAAGCAAGAATGAAGGCCCAGGCACAGACCAAGGCTCAGAAAACAAACGATAAACTGAGAGCGATGAGACGAAGCAATTCATATTGAAGCCGAGGATTGGCCTGCTTACGGCCATTTTTCGAGGTCTGGAAAGTGGGGAAAGGAAAGCAAAATCAGATAGTAGGGGATATTTGCTGAACTTAGCTTATACTGTATATGTTTTATTATGATAAAGTGTAATAAACTAAGTCGTACTAGCCTTCTAGCTGCAGCTGTAATGTCATATACTCTTTTGTGTACCTATTTAATTTTTGTATGGAAATAATGTTGTTTGGTAGTACTTCATTAAATTTTTATTAACTTTTCAATGCCTTGAACTTCAATTTTAAATCCACATCTAATGTGACTCGCAATTTTTATCAAATCATGCTCAAAAATTGTCAAATAATCCCATAATTACGTGTTTCCATAGGATTTTTTTTACTCCAAATAGGCTGATTTTTAGGTGAAATGTGGTATCACGTCTATTAATAAAGTCCGAATCTCTCTTCATTCGTAGCATAGATTGTATTGAACAGTATCTTCGAGCAAGTTTTTTTTAAAAAGCATTATCTATACAATAACACGATACAATAAGACTATGCAACATAACTGCAATTTTTCGTGTCTCTGCATACATGTAGTTAGGTCGGGAAAAAAAACATGCTTGTGATAAAATAAAATTAAAAAAAAAAATACAATTTACGCCATCAAGGTAACGTAAATCCAGGGAACATTTCTTCTACAGTGAAACGCAAATTTTCAATCTTTGGAAAGTACTCGGTGACCACTATTCCGAAACTTTGGATATGTTTGGAAATTTGGTACATAGAACTCGACAATAGAATGAAATACATCTTAACTTTATTGTCTTCTGTAATACTATCCAGTACTATTCAATTCGACGTGTCACGGAGCGTAGAGGAATAAAGCTATCGTAGTAAAGACATGGCTTATTGAAATTCTTCATGGCTCTGCTGTATTCAATCCTTCTACAGGTTTGATTCTTGACATTATAAAAAATGAGCCCTCTTTGCTCCACATGGATCAATATTTCTTCGCACTGATTATCACAAGGAATCAAAAACTTAACATTTAAGGGAGAGAAACTAATACTATATTCCAACTCCCAAATCTTCTTCTTCTCATCCTTCAGCAACCAAATATCCAGGGTAGATGTTCCTGCTGAACACCCCACCAAAGATAAACACCCCTTAATCCCTGTATATTCCAAGAAGATGTACTTTTCAGAATCAGATACGGGATACGAAATAATGCTAAATTCTTCATTCTCCAAGTTGAACGAGAGAACAGACTTGTCGTTCCACGAAGTAGCAATTAGTCCCCAGTATATAGCTTTATTCAGGAATAGAGGGTGACCATCAATCCAGGCACTACAAGGATAATCTCCAAATGTTCTCCAAAAGCCAGAGTGGACTCCCTCACCATGTTTAAAACTAAAAATCTCGCACCCAATTTTTCCGTCTCCAACAAAGGAATGGTACAACAAATGCACAATTTTGAACTCATTCGACTTAGGAAGGTATCCAAATCCTACGGTGTATAGACGAGCATTAGAAGGATAGGGGACGCGAACAACTTGACGAATACTAGGATTGCAAATATAAAGAGAGTACATGCAGCATAAAACACTGAAAGGATAGCAAGAGATGAATGTATGAACAGGGCCATCAAGTACTTCCCTGAATTCATCTGTTATATTTCCCTCCATGTCTATAGAGGTCAATTCAATAGTGACTTTGCTTCTATCCATTTCCCTATTTGCATCCGAAATATATTTCCGGATCAATAACAGAGGTTTTCGCTTAGACAATTCTGAGTGACGCGTCATCAAGTCCCTGTCATTAGTTAACAAATTGTACCATCGTTTTGAGACACACCTGAACTTGCAGAGAACCTTAGCAGGAAGTCTTGAGAGTATTTCGATGATCAAATCACGAGGAAAATCGTCCATTCCTTTCCTTTTCCACCGTATAACTGTTTCCTTCTTTGTTGATCTTCTGGTTTGAGATTGTTATCTTGATCAACTGTTGAACCTACTCACCGATATCTCCATACAGGTAGCAGAGGACTTTCTGTTTCTGCAGAGAAAGTCATTTGAAGCTTCAAACTGAAGGGAAGATACCACACAATTACTTCATCAGTGTTTAAATAAACAGGTTGCTTGAGCGGCTGCAGTGGACTTTCGAGGAATGGCACGATGCTTCCTTTAGAAGATTTCAGAGCAGGTATACGTATGCATATGTTTGGAATATAAGAATNATTTCATTGTAAAAGAGAGGACTCTACAAAACATGATGTGCATTAGTAACATAGGATGTAATTCAATAATGAGAGGAGAGAAGAAAGAGAAAAATTGAGAAAAAAGAAGAATTTAGCAGGAAATTTGTAATCTTGAGTCAATAAAAATAATGTTGTAACGAAAATGAAGATCCAAGTCCCTTTTACAAAGCACAGTCTTTAAATCTAAGGGAACTTCTAAAAATAATAAATAAATAACAAGCTCCTAATCATAAAACTACTGAAATGTAGATTAAGCCCCTGTTTGACATCCATTCTTTTTTTCATTTTTTTTTCTCTTTCTTCATTTCAACCACACATTCTATCAATAAAATAATATTACACATAAACCCAAAAATTTTTCTTACTTTTTAACCACACATTCTTCCATCAATCACTATTCCAAAATTTCTTCTTCTTCAAAATGGGTGTCAAACAGGGTCTTAATGTACAATACACAAAAAACATGTTAATAATAACAAAGTTAAATAGTCAATTGTAAAATAAACATGTCTTCTTCACTTTCTTTTTCCAAAACCGACCAATTTCCTACAAACTCTTGAATTACCAGAAAAAACATTCAAATATACGTCAGAGCAAGATAACCCCAAAAATATAAAATTACCTGCTTGCACTATTCTATATATGAAGGGATGCCCTGAGCACTCACCACCTAAATCAGCATGGAGAAATGGAAAACCTTTTAAATGGTGTGTTTGAACCACGTTATTTTGTGTGGGCTCTTTGTTGATTATTAAAAAGAATATATTTGTGCACTACTGTACAAGATATGTTAGGTGAATGTGTGTATTTATTTATTTATTTATTTCAAACTATATGCTTATATTATTGTACATTACCAATAGTTAGATCCTGTTTGATGGCTGTTATTTGGTCAAAACAATATTTTAAATAGTGATTTTTAGGAGAATGTATTATTAAAAAGTATTAAAAAAATTTTAAATTTACGTGCATAATATTTTATTGTGTAAATATGTAGTTCAAAATGAGTATATAAAAAAAGTTTTTAAATAATGATTGTGGAATAGTATATTGAGTGTGTTTGATTCACATTATTTTAAAAGAATGTATTATGGAATTGTAGATTGATGGAGAATTTGTGGTTGAAAAAGAAGGAAAAGTTATTGATGTGATGAAAAATATTATTTTATAGAAAAATGTGTAGTTAAAAATGAGTAGAAGAATGAGAATGAAAATTCTAATGTGGCTCAAACAGGGGCAAAAAATATTACTTTGTACTTCATAATAAAAACAGAATAATGTTATTTATCTCCATTAGAGATAATCACCGATCTAGGTGACAGGTAATGTGTTATGAAATGATAAGGTCAATTAAATGTATGGATATTAACCCACTTTTTCGGTATTATGCCACATCATGTGGTGATCATCTCTAGTGAATATAAATAGCAATACTCATAAAAATATGATCCCTAGTGGAATAAAAATATGGCAATCAAATATCCTCTCTGAAGTATGTCAACACTGAATACAATCGCTGTGCAAAAAGTAACGGGAAAAAGAATGGGTACAAGAATTAACCCCTACGCCCATCAGGAATAACAGCTTGTTATCCGGGCATCCCGAAAAGTGACATCGTGTGAATATGTTGAAACATGACTTAGTTCCGTTCCTCGAGGATGATAATTAGTACAACTACTAGACAATCAACACAACGTTAATGTACATGCTGAATATAGGGATGGTAACGGGACGGGACCGGGTTTTAATAATTTATTCTATTGCCTTCATTAATTAGATTTAGACAAATAATTTTA